>CAMTDV010000438.1:0-22048 GCA_947069175.1 Scalesia atractyloides
TGGGAGGGGTTAAAAGGTTTTTTCTTGGAATAAAGGGGTTTTATACTAAAATTAGTGAATATTTTTTTTCACAAAAAAATACTCTCTTGAATTGTTAACAAATTTTTGGGTTTTTTTTGGGCCCCTGAAACCCCAGTTATAATCCAATAGAACAGATTTATTAGTTAAAAAAAGCTAGTGGGAAAGTTTTTTTTAAAAAAAGTTAGTGGATTTCAAAAGTTAATTGGCAAATTTTTTTTATTTTTTCTTTTGACTGGCCCCCGATATAAGTTATGCTTTTTCAATTCCTAAGTCTTTTTATACATAAGCCTTGTCGTCCATCTGAATTTGTTTTAAGGGATGTTCTTTTTTTTAAAAAGCAATGTCGGGGGAAAGGGGAAATTATGTTTAGAAAGTCAAGGGACTTATTTTTTGTTTGGGTATGTTGATTCAGCCTGGGCAAAGTTTTTTTTAACCGAAAATTGAAAAGGGGGATTTTTTTTTTTTCCAGGAGATACTCTTATCTTTGGGGAAAAAAAAAAAAAACCAAAATGTGGTGTCAAGTTTTTCGAAAAAGTGAGTACAGAGAATGTGTCATTTTTCATTGAGGTTATGTGGCCCCTTTAATTTTAAAAACACCTAAAAAAATCTTGCCAAATTTTGTATAGTGCCCTTTTGTTTTTTTTTTAATTATAGTTTTTTAAAAGGGGACCAAAAGGGGGAAAAAGGCCCCTTCAACATGCAAAAACTGCCCCTCTGAGTGGGGGACCGATGTCAACACCCCAAAATTTTAAACAGCCTCTGGGGGGAGGGGATAGTCTTTTTTTGTTTCATTGCCTCCTCTGAGTAAAAAAATTTTGTCAACATGTTTAAAAAATTGGCCCTTTGAGTGATTGATATGTCAATTTTGCCCAGCCTTTGAGTGAAATCGGAAAAAAACATACTTATAATAAGCCTTTGTTTTGGTTTTTTGAAAAGGCCCAAAAACTATTATTGTGCCACTTGTTGGACGAGAGGATTAAATTTTTTTTAAATATGTGAAAGTTATTTTAAGGGGGGGTTTTAAAAGTTAAATGTTAATTTACCCCTCTGGTGCCTTTTTTTTAAAAAACCGGAGCTCGAAAATTTTTTCCGGGCAAAACCCCCGGGTACCCCAATTTTTGGTGGGGGAAGGGGCAAAAATTTTAAAAAAAAGGGTTTTTTTTAAAAAGGGTTTTTTTAAAATTTTTTAAAAAATTAAGGGGGGTTAAAAGGGGTCAAATTTAAAAACTGGCAAGCCCCGGTCGCGAGCCGCGAGGACCGGGCCCGGGGGGTCTCTCGCGGGGGGGCGGGGGGGCTCAGCAGAAAGTTATGTTTGGGCCCCCCAAAAAAAAACCCCCAAAAACCAGTAAAAAAAAACTATGGATTGTAAAAAAGCTACCCCACGTTTTAGGACATTTTGGGCTTCTCTTCCCCCCCAAAACACCTGGTTCACCCTTTTTTAATTCCCAAAACTAAAATTTTGGTGCTTAATTTCCCCCATTTCCAACTTCCCCCTTTCTTTTCCCCACACTTTTCCCCCCTATCGGAAAAAGTTCTAGAAAAAAGGAGCCCCCCAAACATTTTTTCTTTTGCCCCTTTTGGGAATCCTGGTAAAGTTTCCCTTTTTCTTTGTGCTTTTCTTTTTTTGGCTTTTTAGCCAAAATTTTCAAGTTTTTTTAGGAAAAACGATTTGACTTTCGGTTAGGACCATTATGGTAACCCTTTTTGTTCAAATGAACTTGTTTTAAGTTGTCCCCCCCCGACCCGCAGGGGAAATAAGGTGGGGAAATAATTGGGTTATCCCAAAAAGACAGGGAAAAATTTAAAAATTATGTTTCATAATTTTAATTTTAAGTAAGGGGTTACATTTTCAAACATCCAAACCCCTTTCTTTAAAATAAAAGGGGAAAAAAAAAAAGGGAAAATTTTCCAAAAAACTAAATTGATTTATTCTTCTAGTCCGGGCCCCTTTGTTTTCCCAAAAGTGCTGCTGGTTCCCTGTTCATTTTTTAAAATGGTTTTTTTGGGTCAACATAAGTTGGCGGGGGGAAAAACCCTCATTATAAACATTTAAAAATGATTTTGGGGTTAGTTTATCAATAAAATATTGTGCAAAATAAAAAAGAGAAAAAAGTAAGAAAAAAGGGGTTGGAAAAAAGAAAATTACAATTATAACATAAAAATTTTAAACCCTTTAAGCTTTAAAAATTAAAAAAAATAAAACGAAAAACTAACAAAATTTAACTGTGCGATAAAAGGTAAAATTAAAGGGGGCCCATCGTATTGATGAACGGAAAAAGTCAATTAAAATGGGCGTTTAAGGTCAATAAAAGGAAACCCCATGGGGGTTTAAAGGGGAAAGGAAAAATTTTAAAAAATTAAAAATTTGGGGTTAAGGGCCCAAAAAAAGGAAAACCGGGTTTTGTTTTGCTGTATTGAAATTTTAAAATGAAATGTTCGTAAAACTCAATCAAACGGGGGCCAAACGTGGGGCCCGCCACGTTCAACCGCAAAAAAAAAGGGGGGAAAAAACTAAATTTTAAGGTTTTGGGGGGCTGCGGCCTGGGAAAAAGGGGATGTACTTTTAATAAAAATTTGCATCCTATTAAAACTATTAAAAAGCCCCAAAAAAATTTCACTTTTCATGATTTTGATGTATGCACAATTTTTTCGTTAAAATTTTAAATAAAAAAGGGGAAAAGGGTACCCCCAAAAAGTGTTAAAAAAAGGGGAATTTGAAAGGTTCCCCTAAAATTGGGTGCGTTGAATTTGGTGGTGAAAAGCCCCTCGATTTAGTTTAGCGAGTCGACGAGGGAAAAAACCTAAATAATAAGGAAAAAATTTTTAAAGGAAAAGGTGTTATTAAGGTTTTTTTAATAAAAAATTTTTGATATATTTTTTATGAGTTTATGGTATTTTCTATTTTAAAAATTTTTTTTTTTTTAAGTTTTTTTAATTGTTTTTTTTAAATTAAATTAAAAAAAAAAAATTTTATAAAAAAATATTATTTTTTTTCTGTTGCCCCTTGCCCCGGGTTGGGCAGCGGATATTTTGCGCCGGGGGGATTCGCCGGAGCCTTCCCCTTCAGTGACGTAGTTTTTCCCCAAATGTGTACGTGACAAAAAATTATAAACTCAGTTTTTTTTTATATTTATTTTCTTATTTAAATTAACCGGGGAAAAATTTCCCTTTTTTTACAAAACTTTTTTTTTGGGGGGGGCCCCGGGGCTGTGAAAAGATTGAAAGCGCGCCCTAAAAAAACATTTTGCACACGGGGCCCCGGGGTGGATGTGTGTCTCCCCGGGTTTTATTCTTTGGGTTTTTTTTTACTTAACAACAAAATTTTTAACCCGGGGTTTGTTCATGTTAAAAAAAAGGGAAAGTTATTACAAAAAAGCGGGCGTAGCAAGGTTTTAAAAAAAGGGGGGGCGTGTATGGGGAAAATTTTCACCGTCCACTTGGGGGTTTTGTGTCTAACCCGTTTTATAACCCCCTTTTTAAATTTTCTTAAATTCGGTTTTTAAATTCATCTTCTTCCCCGATTACAAGGAAAAAAACTCGATGATTATGATTGATTTTTTTTTAAAAAAAGTTTTTCCGACATCAACAGTAACTCAAAAGTAAAAAAGGGGGAAAGTTTAAGGAAAAGGAATTTTAACCGATTGATTTTTTTTCTAATTTCCCGGGGGCGGAGGTTCGTCGGTAGGGGAAATTTTAAAATTTCCCGATTTTTTAAAACCAATTAAACAGTTTTGATCGTTTACTCATAAATTTTTGTGTCTTTTTAAAAAAGGTTTAAAAAAGAATTTTTTGGATATTTTTACCTTTTAATACAGTTGGTTCCCCGGCCCCAGTCTAAAAAAACTTTCCGGCGAAGATAAGTTTCGATAAAATTTTGGTAGGATCGTTTTGATGGGGGGAGTTGTTTTGGGGATGAAAAAAAAAAATTTTTTTTAAACAAAAAGAGTCAAGGGGGAATTGCGAGAGAAGGGGGGCCCCCGGTTTTTTCCGGTGACTTGGGGGGAATTTTCTGGCAATTTTGATTCAGAAAAATTTTACGGTTAAAAAACCGAAAAGAAAATGTTTTGATTTTTGGTTTTTGATAGTTCTGAATCGTGAAATGAACTGGGCGGGGAATTTTTAAATCAGAACTTGATAAATTTTTGGGTTTTTTCAAAAGCCGAAATGAAAGGGGCTTAAAGTTTAATCAATTCTGGTTAAAAATTAAAAAACCTTTTGGGCCAATTGGTTTTTATAAAACCCCAAAAAAATTAAAAACGATTTGGCGTTGGGTTTTTGCCGTTATCGTTATTCAGATGGAATCATCGGTTAATTTAAAAGTTTGTGTATAAGTTCCAATTTTTCCCCTAAAGTTAACAGAAATCACTTTGGGGGCGGAGGGTTTTTAGGAAAAAGATTTAAAAAGTCATTAAGTGACTCAGCTGACCGGGTTAGGTCCCGGCAGCTTAAAAGGGGTTTTTTATTTATTTTATTTTAACTTTTTATCAAATATAATTTTTTTTTTTAGTTTTTTAAAATTAATTATGTATTTTTAAAAATCAAAAAACCCCATAAAAATTTTAATTTTCCTTTAAAAATTGGGGGTACTTGATTACAAAACGGGGGGTTTTTGGGGGACGATTTTTAAATGTTACAGTACCCTTTTCTTTTAGGAATTTGTCCCAAAATTTTTTAAAGTTGAAGTATTTTTAAAAAGATGGGGTTTTTTTTCCCGCATTGAGTCTTCACTTCCCAAAATAACTCGGTCCCCTTTTTTCCCCCAGCGAAAACCCAACAATAGGAATGCGACTTCGCCAAAAACGTTTTTCCCTTTTGTCCATGATCTCCATGGTTTTAAAAAAATGCATGGTTTTTATCAAATTGAATATCTTCCGTGGAATATGGAGGTTTATCAGCGAGGATTCTTTAAGTTCAAAAACGTGGAATGTGGGATAAAACCTTTTTGGGGTTTTCCCCGGTTTGGTAAAATTTTTTATGCTACAGGCCCAAAATCTTTCGAGTATTTTGAAAGGTCCAAAAAAAATTTTTGGGGCTGTTTTTTCCCCTTTTTCCAAAAAAACAAAATCCCTTCCAGGGGGGTATTTTTTTTAAAAACCCAAAAAATACAATGCAAACCCCCGGGCTTCCTTTTTTTTTTCTGGAAAAATTTTTTTCAAAATTTGAGTGAATAAAGATTTTTTCGGATTTGATGAAACTTTTCTGGGTTTTCTTGGATAATTTTGGAAACCCGAAAATTTTGTTCCCCCTTTTTTTTTCCAACAACGGGGGGATCGGAAATTTGGGGGATAAAAACTTCAAAAGGGGGCCATCCCCGGTTTCTGAATGTAGCTGTTGTTGTACAAAAAATTAAAAATAACGGTGGGGGGGGGCCCCCAATTTCCCCCTTAAAATCTTTTGAAAAATTCTAAAACATTTTCCAAGGGGTTTGAAGGGGGCCTCTGACGGGGCCATCAGTTTGAGGTTTTATAGGCGTAAATGAGTTAATCGGGGTGCCCATAGCGGATTGTACTGTTTTCCAGGGGTTTGTGAGGTGAACGACCTTTTCCCATCAAAAATAATATTTTAAGGTTTTCCCCGTGCCGGTTCGATTTCTTTTATTTTTTAGAGCAACTTTTCGTTCTTGAAAATTTCTCAAAAAGGGATGAAGTGGGCTAAAATTTTTAAGTGGTCTAAAATTTACCCTTTTAGTGTCATCCCCCCTAGAAGTGCGAGGAAAACCGGGGTTTTAAAAAAAAATCCAGGTTTTTTATTTTCCCCTTCTTTTCCCGGTATTTGGTTGGATAAAGGGCCCCGAGGGTCTTTGGTGTTCGGCCCTTCCCCTTTTTTAAAAAAATGGGGGACATTGGAAAAAAAAAACGGCAATATCTTTCTTCTTCCCCGGCCACCAAGGTTTTACCGTAGGCCCCCGATACTTTAAAGGCTCCGGGGGGTTAAATACCCCCTTTTTTTTGGCTTAAAGGGATGGTGTTTCACGAAGATTGATGGGTTTTTAACCCCGTTCGATTAGGTAATACATAATACCATCTGATTTGTTTAAATTTTTTGCTCGGCCACAGGACATCCCCCTTTGTAATCTTTTTTCTGTTATCGAAACGTGTTGAGCTTCACGAATTTAGCTTTAATATCGGTTATAATTTGCGAAATGAAGTGAATGGAGTTCGCATAACCCTTTGACTAAGTGCATCAGCCCCAATTTGCTTCGCCAGGGTGGTATCAAATTTTTCCACAGTGTAATCATTTAGGGGTTCGACCCATCTTCGTTGCCTCATATTTAACTCTTTTTGATTGAAGATATTGAAGACTTTTGTGGTCGTGTTTATTTCACACTTATTCCATAGGAGATAAGGGGTCTCCATATTTAAGAGCGAATAAACGGCTTCCAAGTTCGGGTCATGATTTGGTGTGTTCTTTTAGTTTCTTGATTTTGCCTGAGGTAAGCTTTGACTTTTCCTCTTTGCATGAGGAGCAACCTAATCCTTGCCGGGACGCGTCGAAATTGACTAAAAAAATCATCACAACTTCAGGTAAAAGTGAGGATTGGGCATCACAAAGATTTTTTTAAGAGTTTAAGCTTCTTCTTGTTTGGGGTCCCTACGAATGGGTTTTCCCTTATGGGTTAAAGCCGTGAGGGGGCACCGCAATGGAGGAAGTTTGAGTTAAAAACCGACGTTAAAAAGCCAGCAAGTCCAAGAAAATCTTACTTCGGTTGGTGTACGTGGAGCTTGCCATTCTTAAAATTTTTTTGATCTTTGATGGGTCAACATTTTATTCCTTTGTATTTGATTTACAATGACCGGGGAAATTGCACCTTTTTAACCAGAATTCATTTAGGGAATTGGGGCTTAAAGCTTTTCCTTTTCTAAAAGTGCAAAGAACGGTGGGAAGTTACGTCATGATCAGCTTTAGGATTTTGAATAAATAAGAATATCGCGTTTGGGGGACTATAACAAATCGATCAAGGTAAGGTTTGGGGACTCTGTTATTAGGTCCATGAAGCAGCTGGTCCCCGTTGGTTAATCCAAACGGATAACCATGAATTCAAAAGGGGGCCCATAACGAGTTTCGAAAAAGCAGTCTTTGGGACGTTTTTTTCATGCACTCTAAGCGGATGATAGCTAGTTCGTAGTTCGATTTTTGAAAAAAACTGGCACCTTGTAGTTGGTCAAGAAGTATTAGCGAGGTAAAGGATAGGATTTTTTGATGGTTAACTTGGTTAAAGCTCTCTGTAGTCGGTTGCACAACGAAAGATCCTCTTTCTTCTTTACAAAAAGGACAGGTGACCCCAAGGCGATGAGCTGGGACGAAAGAATCCCTTGGGCGTCAATTCTTGCAATTGACTGGCTTGCTCTTGATTTCAGAGGGGGCTAACCTATTTGGAGTTTTTTCCACTGGTGTAGCACCAGGTATAAGATCGATACGGAATTCGACATCTCTGATTGGAGGAAAGGTCCTGAAATGTGTCAGGAAAAATTGTGGGAAATCTTTATACAGGAAATCTTAAGTTTCTTCTCTGTGGTCCCCTTCTTGAGTATGGGCTAAAAACGCGACTTTAAATTTTTGCGAAGGTATTTTTGGCTTGAAGAAATGACATTAAGTGGAGCCTTTCGACGGGTTTCTCCAATGATTCGAAGCGTTGACCGTTTGAAAGGGGTTTCGAAAAAAATTTTTCACGACATAAACTTCCGCATGATGTTGACTGAGCCAATCCATACCGATTATGATGTCGAAACTTCCCGCTTCATGGAATAAGGTCGACTGAGAACGGGGGTGTTTAAGGTGAGTGTACAATTGCGTAAAATAGGTCTAATGAAACTGGTTTTCGTTCCGCAACTTCCACCGTTATGGATTCCGTGAGCTTATCCCGATTTTTGCTTAAGATGGTTCAAATTTTTAATGACACGAAACTTCTATTCCCACCAGTTTCAAATAACATGAGGCATATCTCCATTTTTAAGAAAACGTTATCGTTGCCACTTTTCCGTCGTCTGGGCTGGTTTGCGTTAATTGGAAAGCTCTTCCTCTAGCAGGTGGAAGAGCTTGGTTCGCTTGTTTTAAAGGGTTGGCTTGGGCCTGGCATGAATAATATTGACCGCCTTGGACATTTGTTTTGAAATGACTTGGGTCTCCGCAAAAGAAACAAGCCGCATAGGTGGCCCTGGGGGAATTGGGTTGTTGTATGTTTGGGGCTTAAAAGTTGGGTGGGTGGAAATGGTAGTTGTTTGTTGTGCTTGACCATTAACTGTTGGTGGGTTTGGGTTTAGAGGTTGGTGGCGGTTTGTTCGTTGGGAAACGTGCGGCAGTTTTAAACAGTATGTCCTGGGCGACCGCAGCCGGTGCGGTTTTGGCAAGGAAATGGGGGGGTTTGGTGATATGCAACGGTTTACATTTTGGGGAAAGGGCCTGTGTAGGGTCTTTTTGTATGGCGCGGGGGAGGAGTGCCTTGGTTATGGGGTTGCAGCAGGAATAGGGGTTTTGGGGTTTGGGTTGACTGCAAAGTTCCTGGTGTTTAGTTTCCCCTCTTGTTAGCAAATTTTAGAGGAAGGTTTTGGGTGGTTTTGAGGTTTGTCCCTACAGGGGCTTTCTTCCCATTGCGAATTCGGTTTCGGTCAGTTCCGTTCCCCCCAATCCTTTGGCAGTTTGAGTGTTACGGGAAACGCTAAGAACCGAATCTTGGTTTTTTCGAGGGAAGTCCTCGAAGGTAATGTTTCGATCGACGATAGGTTGGAGTGAATAAGTTTGGAACCATTTGGTTCAACTCAAGAACCTCTTGTTGTAGTAGAGTGATCACCCTCTTTTTCCCTTCCAAGGCTTGAAATTCTTTCCTCCATTTCTTAATTTCATTTTCTAGGACAGAATCGCCTAGTCAGATTTCCCTTAACCCCTCCCAAGTTAAGGGCCATCGATCTTCGTTCCCCTCTTTCCTTTCTCAGTTTCCACCAAGTGGGGAAGTACACAAAGTAGTCTCCCGGTGGCGTAACAAACTTTGGGGATCCTCAGGACAATGCGTTTAAAAAAAACGTTTTCCATCTCCTAAAACCCAAAATGTAAGGAGCAGTGACCCCCTTCAGTCCCTTCAAAATTTTGGAGGATCACGGACTTAAAATGTTTGAAAAGAGCATTTGATGGTAGGAGGGTTGTCGTTTGTTCTGGTCCTTTTTGTTGAGGAGGGTTAAGGTTTTTGGCAGCAAGGGCTTGTTGACTTGTACCCGTTGCAGGCAATATCGGGGGCCATTTGATTGCGTATGGGGTGGGCCAACGTTCTCGAGATTTTTTCCCGATTTCTTACCCCTCCGATGTGCCTTGACAAACATCTACAGGATCATAAAATGAGAAGATTGTGAGTTTATGGGGGTTTTTTTTAAGGTGTTGTGCCCTTTAATAAAATGAAAAAAATAAATATCAATAATGCAACTACTCCATGGATGTCTTGGGTTCGCTATGTTGGGCCTCAAATGTCCCCATCCCTTCACCTCTAGCCCTGTGGGCCCCCATGGCTATTGGCTTGGTAGGATTCACTTTTGTATTGGCGATATAACACTCGCATCCCCGAATGAAACCCAAAATATGTTCATGAGATGTTTTGGTCGGAACGTCTCCAGGTGTAGACACAATGAAAAATCAAAGTGGGATTAGTTCACACGAGTTTGGTATAGCATGCTTTGGCCTAATAGGTACTTCGTACTCTCATCGTTAGTAGGTAGGCAAACGGTCCTTTATTTTTGGATTTATACGAATGCCAGCCTAGAAGGCTTTTCCGACTACCGGTACTAGTACCCTTCCTTTTTATACATGCCCGTCTTGAGAACTCACTTTGATGAGATTTGAAAACACGAAAATCATTGTAAAATCAATCATAAATTGTGTGTGGGGCTTGCATGGATTTGATATGTTATGATCATACGATTTATGATTTGGCATTATTTTAAAAAACATTTTTGTTAAAAATCAAATGTAACATTTAAATAAAATATAAACATCATGAAATTGGCATATAACACACAAAATTTTTTATAAGTTTCTAATCGACCTAGAGTATAGGCTCTAAGGGTTAATTACATCCTATATCCCTATAGGCATGGCTCTGATACCAATCGTCACACCCCGACCCGCAGAAAAATAAGAGTCGGGGCAAATTTGGGTTATCACAAAGGGACATGACAAAATTTCTATTTGTTTCATAATTAATGAAGTAAAGTTACATTTCAAAATCCCAAACATGTTCATTCAATACAAAGGGGAAAAAAATCAAAAGGTAACAATCAAGAACTAAATTGATTTATTTTCTAGTCCAGGTCCTTATGTGTTCCTAGCTGCTGCGGTTCACCTGTATCATGTGTAAAGGTAGTTTTTGGGTCAAAAATAAGTTGGCCCAAGTGGGAAACCTTTATTAGATAAAAAAATTTGATAATGAATTTTTTTGGTTTTGTTTATCAATAAAATATTTGCATAACATAAAAGAGCAAATGTAAGTAATCGCATTGGCAAATTTTCAGTTCAATTTTTAAACATACTAACAATTGATAGCTTAAAGAAATACCAATAACATTCCCATAACTACCATAAATGAACTGTTTCGATAAGGCTCAATCAAACGGAGCCATCGTTTGCATGAATGGAAATGTAAATTGAAACTGTGGTCAAGGCTCCCCCCAACAAACCCCCGGGCCCCCCGATCGTATTGCATGAACTGGAAATGTAAATTGAACTTGTGCGATAAGGTCAATCAAACGGAGCCGAGTATTTGCTTGATTGAAATGGAAAATGAAAATGAACGTCAAGGCTCAATCAAAACGGAGCCGATGTGCGGGCCGCCACAGTTCAAAACCCCATAATAAAATGGGGAAACAAGTCAAAACCCCATGGGATGGGGAGCTGCGGCCTCGGAAAAGCATGTTGTAATAATTTTTTGAACCAATAATAAAAATACTTAAAAAGCAAAAAATAATACACATGTAAAGATATGATGTATGCACAATTGTTTCGTTATAATCTGTAAATAAACAAGACACATGATCACCCAAAAAACGTGGTAAAACGGGGAATTTGAAAGGTTCACTCCATTGGGGTGTTGAATTGGATGGTGAGATTTCGCACGATTTAAAATGGGGCGAGGGCGGGAGTACTAACCTAAATAATAATGGAAAAAAATATTAATGGTGGATGTTTATTAAGGATTTTAATGAAATTTTTAGATATATTTTTTTATGAGTTTATGGCTATTTTCTATCTTTAAAAATGTTATTTTTAGTATTTTTAAGTGATTTTTAATTAAATTAAATAAATAAATATTTTAAAAAAAAATTTTTTTTTTTTTTACTGTTGCCCCGTTGACCGGTTCGGTCAGCGGATATTTTGGCCGGGCGGGATTCAAAACGGCGACCTTCCTTCCGTGAGTAGCTCTACCAATGAGCTCGTGATTAACGTTATAAACCCCGTTTTAATTATATTTATATACTTATTTGAATTAACCAAAAAATTTCTTTTTTTTCAAAAAACGTTTTTAATTCGACTGGACGGTGCTCGTGACAAGATTCGAACGCGCGACGTGAAATTATTTTGCACACAGTCCACCGCTGGACTGTGTGTCTAACCCGGTTTATTCTTGGTTTTTATTTACTTAACAACTTACCTGTTTTAACCCGGGTTAGTTCATGATAAAAAGGAATGTTTTTTAACAAAGCGTGCGGCGTAGCAAGGATCGAACTGGGAGTGTATGTGAAATTTGCACACAGTCCCGCTGGGACTGTGTGTTAACCCGTTTATAACCGGTTTTTTAATTCCTCTTTTATTCGGTTATAACTTCATCTTCCCTTCAACATTACACAGGCAACATTAACTCGACTGATTATGATTGATTTGTGATTTACAAAGTTCTCCGCCCTCAAAAGTAACTCAAAGTAAAGAATGGGAAATTTTTAAGGACAGAATATACCGTTTTGTTTTCACTGAATTCCGGCGGAGGTTCGTCGGTACTGGAAATGAACTCCGCTGTTGAAACCAATTAACAGCGTTGATCGTTTATTTCATAAAGTTTGTGTCACTTAAACAAGGTTTAAAGAAGTTTTGGATATTATACCAGTTCACAGTTGGATTCGGCAGTCTCGAAATTTCCGGGCGAAGATAAGATTTCCGATTTTAAAATTTTGGCTAGGTGTTCGATGATGGAGTTTGTTAGAGACTGACTATTCACATTTTTAAACAAAAAAGTCGAAGGATTACCGAGGAGAATGTGAGTCCCGGTTTTCCGGTACTTGCGGGAAATTTTTTCCGAGAACTGATTCAGAAAATCTTAGGGTTTTAGAACGCGACGAAAATGAAATTTGGAATTGTTGTGATATTTTCTGAACATGTAAATGAACTGGAGCTCGAATTAAATCGAACTTGAGAAGTTTTCGGTTCCAAAAGCCGAAATGATAAGGCTTAAAGTTTAATAAATTCTGGTTAATTAGAAACCGTCGACATCGGTTATAACTGAAACCAAATGGAATTAAAACGATTTGGCGATTTGGTTTGCCGATTACCCTTATTCATGATGGCCCTCATCAAATTAAAATTGGGGGTTTGTGTATAAGTTCCAATTGTTTCCTAAAGTTAACAGAAATCACATTGTGGCGGAGTGGTTTTTGGAAAAAAGATGTTAAGTTTGGGAAATCAGGGTGACCCCCGGGTTCGGGGCCGGCAGTTTTAAATGTTTTTTATTTATTTTATTTTAACTTTTTATCAAATATAATTTTTTAGTTTAGTTTATTTTTATTTTTGTATGTTTTTAACTCAAAATAACCATAAATAATTAATGCACTTTCCCTAACTTGGTACTTGGGTTACAAAAGGAGCGGGTTTTGGAGACCCGGGGTTTTTAAAAAAAATGTTACCATGACTGTGATGTTAAAAAGGTAGGTGTTTAATCCCTATAAAGGGACCTCCTGAAGATTTACGTTTGGGTAGACCAATTGAGGGTCAAAGTCAAGTTATTAAAAAGTCAAACCGACCATTTTTTGGAAAAATGTTAAACTTTCTTGGGATATGATATGAAACCTGTTTTGACATTTAAACAAGTTGGTAAAATTTTTGAACATTTTAAGAAAAATTTTGGCTCGTCAATTTAGTTCTAGGGTCGGTTCGCAACCGAAGGGGCGCAAAGTTTGACTTTTGGGTTTGACTTTTTTATTCTGCCGGGTTTAGATTGTTAACCTATGATCTAAATTTGCATTATGATCTAATATAAGTAGCATAACCCTCCGGTTAAAATTACTGATCATAATTGAAAACCAACCATCTTTGACCAAAATGTTCTTTTTGCATAAAAAAGGTTTTTTTTAAAAGGTAAATAACTTGAAAATGAGTTTTCTACGAAAGTTAATATTATAAGTAGGATTATTTGGGATGTTAACCAAGTTATAAACTAAGTTTGCAAGCAAGTCCTTAAAAAATATTAATAAATGGCGATTTTTGCCCTTGTGGTCATAAAATAGCTTTAATAAAATCTTTTCAAGGTAAATTTTTTAAACCTGCTGAATATGTTATAATTAAAATAACATATTTTAAAATTTTTAATCTTACCCTAATGTCAGCTTTCATTAAAAAATGCATAAAAAAGGCATTTTTTCGAAAAGCGCCGTTTCGGGCATTTGTATGGTTTTTTAAACCCCTATTATTGAACAAGACTTGATACCTACTGTTTTAAAAAAAAAATTTACAGTTGGTAATGTTATAAACTCAGAATCCCAAATAAATTTATAAACTATTGTAAAAATGCCAAAAAGCCCCTTTGGTGCTAATTTGGTCATGGGGATTATTTTAGGGTAAAATTGAATCCTACTGAAATTATATCATAAACAAATTATTTTTCCAGATTACTTATGATTATAAATTAAATATATTCAAGTTCCTTTTTTACGGTTTTAATTACCGACATGCCCTTATGAGGCATAATTTGTTTTTAAAACCTTGGGCGGGCATAAAGTTGATATTCCTACTGATATTTAAAACTTATTTGAAAATAATGGCGTTTGAACTGTCCATGACTTAATCCGGGTTTCCATTATCGCTTTTTAAGCATACGGTTGGATTATACGTAACTAGTTTACGGGAAAAAACCGAAACGGGTTTTTTTTAAATTGTCATTTAAATTTCAAAATCCGAATTTTAAATTTGGGTTTAACATATTATCAGGTCAAAGAAATTGTTGGGTTTTAAACACATTTATCCGATCTGTTTAATCAAGCGTTTTTGTATTGATCACGTACACTACTCGGTTAAGTCTATGACTTAAAATAAATACTGTTTGGGATTTAATGGTTAGCTTATGCCATAACCCCGATAGAGCCTTGCCGGTAAATGCTATCTGCATTAGTACTTTTGTATCGGCTGATTTATTGAAATTAAAAGAAGACTAGCTCAGGTAAATACTCTTGATTATTTTCCCTATAGGGCTTAGAATACAGCAAACTATTACCGTTGGTAGAAATGGGATCAACGAATGCTGGATTGTGGCTAGTAAATCCACATATTTGTTTAATAAAGTTTTGTTTTGAAACTTAAAAAATGGGGGTTAAATTACTGGGCCTGGATATCCCGGCTCATTAGATTAGTTAACGGCCAGACCTTAAGCGGGGGTGTAGGATACACTGACAGACGCTCAAATGAAATTACCCAAGACGTTGGGGATAACTCCTCTGTAAGTTTTAGTGGTGTGTATTTAATTGTCTCGGTCTTGTATTAGGGCCATTATGTTTGGACAAACATGGGAATTGTTAACAAGGTTACAAAGTAAATTTCCCAAGTTTTTAAAAGATTTTTGCCATGTGCATTTAAAAAATCATTTTAAAATGTTTTCAAAATGATTCAGTTGGGTGTATTTACCAGCGAAAGCTGGAGTTTCGCCAAAGATAAATTGCAGGTACAATTCGAAATAGGGGGGGGAAAGTGCTCGATAGTGATTAAGAGGATCTAGTAAATCCTTAGATTTACCCTAAAGTCTGTTTATATTTTTTCTTGTATATTTTATGATCCGCTGTGGATCTTCTATTACGAGCCTTTATATTTTGTATTTTGAACATTCGGTTTGTAATAGTAATTTTCTCTAAGCTTCCGTTTTGTGCCGTGTTTAATTGACTATGATGATTATCAAAAATGACGTTTAAGATGTCCCCACCGGCCCACCGGTAAATGATTTGGGTTTGGAAATCGGGGGTTGTAACATAAATGTTTACAAAAAGTTGAAAGTTGAGTTAAGATTACCAGTTTAAATTATTTTGCACGGTTTTAAACTGCTATTTTATTTTATTTAAATCCGTTTTTCATAAAGAACGAAACACTTTAGTTGGACTTGCATTTTTTGAGGAAAAAAATTGAAGGGGGGGTAATTGAACTAGAAAAATTGTAATGAAAATTTAAGTAGCAGACATTTTTACAAAAGGGTTGAATGCTAATCAAAAAAAACAGTTTATTGGAAAATTGGGATTGTTTAAAAAATGTTTGCTGAAAGAATTTAGGGGAATGTTGAAAGATAAAGTTGCTGTTGGGGTAATTCATGAGCAAGTCGTTATTGTATTGTTGGGGTTATTTGGGGAAGTTGTTATAAAATTTTTTAAGTTGTTTATATTTATATAATAATAAAAGGTTTTAAGTGTATAGGTTTGTAAGTAAGAGGGCTAAAAATGAGAGAATGGTGAGTTACAGGATGCAGGTTGAAAAGGCAAAATGTCGCTGATATATAAAAGGAGTTCAAGGAGCACCGTGGAGATCTCATTTATTCCGTTTCATTTTTTATCTCTGTGGTTTGGGTTTTTTTCTTGTTTGGTTTGTGTTATCGGTTTAAGTAATTTTCTTGTTTACATAAAATTATCAGTGATCTATTACTTTGTATTGTTTGTTTTTTGGTCTTTCTGTTGGGTTTTAAGGGTCTGGGTGGGTTGGGGGTGTTTTTGGTTTGGGGTCAAGTAATAAGATTTCCCCTCCTCGTTTTGTGCATACAATGTGTTCATATAGATTGTTTTTTTCTTCAAAATTTCATAAATAAAACTACTAATGTTTTATAAAATGTTTAGAAGAAAAAATGAAGAAGGCGATTAACTTGTCGTTAGGGTTTGAGAGGTTTGGTGGGAAAGTAGTTTTCAATATTGAGTTTTTTATTTTATTTCCGCTCCGACATCATGGGTTAATTGATGACCCCAAGTTAATGGTCCCGCTTAAAAATTGTTTAAGTGAAGGACTCCGGGGTTGTGAGAATTTAGAGAAATCGACCTTTTCGTACAAGTTTTGCCTCCATTTTTTCAACCCGAATTAAAATGTTAGAAAAAAACTGCTGTAAAAAAAAAAAAAAATTAAAAGTGGTGTTCTTTAGCCCCTTTTTATAGAGTGTAAAAAACCCCTAAAAAAGCATGACATCATTTTTACAGAAACTTTGGCTACGTAAATTTTTGGAAAAAATTGATTTTTTAAAGGATTTTTGGTAAAAAAAATTTGGAAACCTTTTGTTAAGATCAAGTTTTCAGTTCTACAAATCGTATAAGTTTTTTATTTTACCCTAACCCTATATATACATATTTAGAAAAAGGTTATGAAGGTAAACAATATCCTTATTTTGAAAGAGTGAACTAATCTCAGTTATCCATTTGTTTTTTTATTAAAAAGGATAAGATTGTAATTTTACATTTAAATTTTTTAATTCATTATTTCCTTTTGATTTTTTCATTTTACACTTCCTATTTTTACGAAAAATATGGATATATGGTAATTTTACCAAGATCAGTCCTATCATAAACGTACTATCGAAATTCTTCATATCATGTGATGCTTTCGGTTTTTTATTTACATTGTAAAGATGTTTGTCTTTTTTTTAATTAATTTTTTTGTATTACGATGATCTGATTATACGTGGAATAATAACTGATACTGGATAGTTTCTATAGTTATTATATTTTATGTATTTGCAAGAATGTTTTTTGTTAGATACTTAATGTAATGTTTTCATTTTTTGACATGGTCATGCTTTTATGTTTTCAGCTGGATGTAACATCGTACATTTTGTGTATATTATTATTACACTAGTTTTTACAAAACAAGTATACTGGTGTATACTCATTCAATCAGTTGTGTATTAAAAACACTTAAAATGTGTATATAATAATATTTTCATTTTTTTACGTTGCACACAGTGACCATATCTAGCCAAACCCAAGGATAAAATTAAACCAACGAAAAAAAACCCGGTTTATTTCATAATAAAATAAAATAACCAAAAAAAAACCAACTTTACCTAACAACCAAAACCCTGTCTTAAAACCCAATTTTTTGGGTCTACGGGAAACATCCTAAACATAAAACATTTTTGCCAAAGTTGACGCCCCGTTCAGCCATTATGCGATGGGTTTTTAGTGTGTTAGATAGGAGCACACTAACTTTACAGCATACTTTTCGCCAAATCTTTCATCTTAAGTAATTTAGACCTTGCCCAAATCTATTGGAATTCCATTTGCCCGCACATTATCATAAAATTTAAATGACCGTATAGTCAAGTACATTTACACCGTTAAACAACTAATGTACACCAGTGTTAAGAGTGTACGATGTACACTAAAAATACCCCAATTGGATACTATATGTGTACATTTGTGCACTCCTTACCGAAAGATATTTAATACTACAAATTATTTGAGCATCCTAAAGTGTTTTCTGACCAAATTAAAATACACAAGTTAATCCTACACCCATTTAACGTTACTTACGTTTTTTGATTTTGCAACTTCTTCTTGTTCGGGGGTTGATACCGTTGTTTTCATATGGGAAGATTTTCCTTTCCTCGGTCGTTAACATCCTATGAAATAAGATAATGTTATACTAATAACAAAAGTACCAGCATTAAAAACACAAAGTAATGCAAAAACAAAACCTGCCATCAAAAAACATAAAAGTTTCAATCAAATAAAACATTTCGCACAAACGGCTTTACACTTTTGGAAGTTTTTGAATATCTATATTATCCACTCTTTAAAAAAACCAAAAATACCTAAACCAGAAAAAAAACCATTATTAATATGTGTACACGCAAAACCATCACAATACCAAGTGTACATTTCCATATGAACAAAACCCTTATAAGATTTTTTCATACTATTATAGCTGATGATAAAAAAATAAAGAGTAAAATAAGAAATAATTTAACCCAAAACCCAAACTACACTACCGCTTGATTAAATAAAAGGTTTTCTTCCTCAAAAACCCCTAAACGACAATAAACACTACGTTAAAAAAAATTTTATACAAACAGTAACGAAAAAACCCTGGTTTTGATTACATATATGAAACGAAATTTTAAACTAACAAACAAATTGCTCAAAGGTATACATAAAACACGTACTTTGATGTGTTTCCGGTGAAGGAAACGCTGTTATCACCAAATTTATTAATCGACGGTGGAAGCTACTAATCGCCAGTGTGATTAAATGAAAGAGAGAAGGATATTCGGATATTATTAAGGGGATTCATATGATCTCCTAAAACTGAAGGTGCGATGATTTAAGGGATAAAAATTTCAAAGATATGTAATGTCTCTTCAGTTCCCGGGTTCAATGTTTATTTTGATAGAGAATTACTCTAATACCCCTACTCAAATCAAATTTAAAACAAAATTATGATATAATAATTACAAGAATTCCCTTAGTATTTTTTTTCCTCATCATCTTTAATTCAATGGACAAAATTATTCACTCAGTTCACAATAAACTGTTTTTTCGCTCTATAATATTGAAACATTTAAAAGTTATCTGAGTTTTTAAAACGATGATAGAACTAGTAATTGGACATAAATACCATCACCCACCCATAAAACTCCATTGCCGCCTTTGCATTGCTTCTAGACATTTTTTGGTTAAATTTAATAGGTATAAGAACTCGCAACATCTCTAGTTTGTAATTGGTCATGAAATTGTAGCTTGTGTACTTTTTAAAATAAATAATTTTAATGTAAGTAATAGATAACCTTTTAGGGCAAAAGAGATATTTTTTGTATTTATCCGCAATTTGAATGAAAAAAGTACAAATAAATAAGTACGACGGAATCGATATCAACTAAAAATATTGATATTTGGGTTTTTTTTATCAGAAATAAAACAGCTATTCATTTATATGTTTTCAATCGATATATAACACCACTTTAATATTTGGGTTATATAAGAAATTTTTGCAGTTTGAAACCATTTTATATTTGTTTATATATCATAAATTATACCAATATTTATTTTCATCTACGTTTTCACATAAACTTATTTAAAATGTACCTCACAGATTTACCAGCATATCACACTCCCGTAGCAAGCGTCAGTTCAAATCTACTATATAATTAATTTTAAGAGATTCTAAGTATCTATATACGCTTTTTGTGGCTTTCAAGTTTCAACTCATTCCATTGTTCAACTTGTATCCGTTATAGCTAGCTCACACATTGTTACAACCCCGACCACACCCTGGACTGAAGCCGTGAACAGTCAAGTGATACACGGTGGTTATTTTGAAAACATTTGAGTGAAACCTTTTAGGTCAAAAGGGATATTTTTTGTATTTATCCGCAATTTGAATGAAAAAAGTACAAAATAAATAAGTAGGACGGAATCGATATCAACTAAAAACTATTGATTTTGGGGTTTCTTTTATCAGAAATAAAACAGCTATTCATTTATATGGTTCGATGGATATATAACACCACTTTAATATTTGGGTTACATAAGAAATTTTTGTATTTTGAAACCATTTTATATTAGTTTTTTATATCATAAACTATACCCAATATTTATTTTCATCTATGTTTTCACAAAAACTTATTTCAAAGTCCCTTACAGATTTACCAGCATTCAACACTCTCGTAGCAAGCGTCAGTTCACATCTACTATATAATTAATAATATCTATATACGCTTTTTGTCGCTTTCAAGTTTCAACTCATTCCATTGCTTCAACTTGTATCCTTTTATGCTAGCTCACGCATTGTTACAACCCGACCACCCCCTGGACTGGAGCCGTGAACAGTCAAGTGATACATAAACAACATTTCTTAATTTAAATTGAAAAAATGAGCCACTCCTTTAAGCATTTTGGTGTCGTATCACAATTTTTAGATCGCCTTAAACATGTTTAAAAACATTTTATCAGCAGGAAAATACTAGTGAGGTATTCATTTGTATAAAAAGACACTTCTTATAATCACGATATTAAGGGTTTTACATTTGTGTATATCTTTCAGTTACTCAACAGTATTTGTTACTCACCCATTTCGAGGACTGTGGTCATATCACACTGGATCATTCTCTCAACTAGTGTGGCTATCAATTTAGTGTATACAAAATCCCACATACCGATAGTAATTTTAGAATACATAGACTTAAATCCTGTAATTATAAGTAATAACTGGAAAATATTTAGGGTTTTGAAAAAAATAAATAAAAGAGAAAAACCACCTTGTAAATCTATAGTTTTTTATTTAACAGCCTCTTAAGCTTCTGGTATTAGGTCTCTTGATTAACAGTAAATTCATATTTCTGAGTCTTTCATAATTAAGGGATTTACTTTATCCGTGAATTTATAGTTTTTAGCCTTCTAATTCTAATTCCTAATTTCACAGAATGTAATCCGTATTAGTGTATAAACCCAACTCAAACTTTAACGATAATCACAGATCAAAACTTCAATGCAGTTTACAAAGTATAGCATTATTCAGGTAGCACTTTGGCATCCGTTCGATTGGTTTCGGATTAATTGGACAAGGTATCATTTCAGTGATTAGGGTTTTAAAACACTTTCCCTACGGTCAGAGTTTCGAGGTTTAGGGTTCTGGTACTAAAATGATAGTTCGAGATAGAAAGAAGTATCGATTTCTGATCGAAACTAGCCCAGGCTGGATTCTCTCGTCCGTCGAGTAGGAAACAGGGAATCTCCCGCGTGTCGCCTGGGGGGTCCACCTGGCCTAGGCTTACCATGTGTCCCAGGTAGGTCTGACACGTGGCGGATGGACTTGACACGTGTCCTCGACCGCCTTTTTCGCCCAATCGGGTTTTTCTCGATTTTTTGTGTCGATACTTATCGCGTTGTGCTCGAGTCTTGATCTTAAATGGTCCAGTTTTTAATTATGAGTTTAACAAGGGTATTTTTGTGCGGGTTGGTTCATAAATCACCAAGTTTTCTTAACTACTAAGTTTCCTGATTTATGATTATAAATTTCGTCGCACGCACTTGGGGTTTAATTACGGGTTGTTATCGGAAAAATTTTGAGGGTTGTTACACACATTTTTACCACTTTTCCGGTCCCCCGTGTCAATATACCATATATGAGTTGAAATTGATGCATGTACTTAAAACTAAACGTTTGAGATGCGAGTATAATGATTTTGTAGTGAGCTCATCTTGCTACAATGGCAGGGAACATCACTACACTTGGTGTGGGGTTTGAAGGAAGTTGGAAAGCAAGTTACATGAAGAACAAGATTGAAATCAAAATATACATCTCTCTCGTTTGATCGTGAAAATAATATGCAACTAGGCTATAAGCTTTTATAACAAGATTGAAATCAAAATTTTATCTCTCTCGTTTGATCGTGAAAGTAGCTAGATCAAATGTACATGTAAAATCTTTCATTTCTTTTTCTTGCAAGATTTCTTTCTTTTTTTGCTCGTGTAAAACTTTTGATCATTTTGCATATCGATATGCAAGTGAGGATCTACGATTTTCCTAACATAAGTACTTGCCATTTCCAAATTGATTCGAATGAGAGGAAATTTTTTCTTTCTTAAAAGCGGTTTTATATTTTTCAAGTTAGGTAAAAAAATAATTTCCTACTCCCCGGTTTTACTTGCATTATTCAGAAAGAAAAGTGGGAAAACCCAAAAAAAATTTTTTGGGGAAAATCTCTATTCTGTTTTTCAATATAAAAAACATGGTATAAAAAAAATAATTACAATTATACAAAAAATTATAAGTACAAAAAATAAAATTAAAAAAAGGGGTCTATATTTAAAAGGATCGAAATTTGGAAAGA
>CAMTDV010000439.1:0-5000 GCA_947069175.1 Scalesia atractyloides
CAAATTGCCTTTTTTTTTGGGGGGAAAAAAAAGTCCCTTTTTGGGTTAAAGTTTTATTCATGCCTAAATAAATGGGGTGGAAAATTTTTTTTTTTTTAAAAAAAAAATAGAGGGTCTGATTTTTTAAGGGGTTCTAAAAAGCCTAAAAAAAAAGGGGGCAATGGAAATGTTTTGGTCTTCAAACAAACCAAAAAAAACCCAAACCAAAACCCTTTTTTGACCCCGGGCATAAAATTTTATGGGTTGGAAAAAAAAACAAAAATTATAAAGCGATGCAAAACCCAAAAAACGATCTTTTTTAGCAAAAAAACCTTTCTTTTGATTCCTTTTTTCTTTTTTAAAATTTTCAAATAGGAAA
The DNA here is from genome assembly GCA_947069175.1 of Scalesia atractyloides. Lineage (NCBI taxonomy): Eukaryota > Viridiplantae > Streptophyta > Magnoliopsida > Asterales > Asteraceae > Scalesia > Scalesia atractyloides. The sequence goes on from CAMTDV010000439.1 coordinate 359, forward strand.
ACTTAATCGATAAATACGAAACATTTAAAATTTTATCCTCAACAAAAAAATTTTTTTTAAATTTTCCTTCTTTTTTTTTTTAATTCCCCCAAAATTTCCCCACCCCAGCCCCCCTTTTCCCTTTTTTTCCCCCAAGGGGTTTTAAAGAAAAGAAAAAAAATTTTAACCCTTATGGGAAAACGAATCCCCCCAAGGGGGCTATCATTCCCTTTTTAAATAAAGGTCCCCAAAGTTTTTTTAGGGAAAATACTTCTGTTTTTTGGCAAAAGCAAAAACAATCGAAAAAAAAAAAAAAGAAGTCCCCTTTAGGGGAAAGGCAAAAAAAAAAAGGCCCCCAAAAAATGTTGACCCCAATCTGAAAAACAAAAATGTGTTTTTTTTCAAAGTTGAAAAAAATGGAAAAATAAAATTTATAAAAAATCCCCCTGATAGATGGAGAAAAAAAACTACTTATTTTTTTAACCTGGTGGCATCTGGGGGGCTTTCCCCCCATGCTTTTAAATGTAAAGAAAAACACCCCCAAATTTTTCCCGATTCCATCAAAGATAAGGATTCTAAATAACCCCCAAAAGGGAAAAGGGCCAAAAAAACCCATGATGGGGACAAAAAAAATAAATTCTTTGGGTTTTTTAGAAAACGGAACCTCATAACTGCAGTTGGGAAAACCCCCCGGGGCCCCCCCATTAAACATTATAATAACGAGACCAAGGAAAAGGGAACCAAAAAACTTCATGCCCACTTCCAAATTTTTTTTTCCCTGTAGCTTTTTTATCTGAAGAACTAGCCATGGGCCCATCAGTGCATAAATGTTAATTTTGGAATGTTTTTAAATAAAAATAAAAAAAAAAAGTTTACGCTTTGTTTAAAAAAAACCCTCCCTATCAAAGCAAGCTTTTTCAAAGTTAATATTAGATATTTCCATATTTTTTTTGACCAAGGGGATCTGGATGTGTTTTTGGGGTTTTTTAAAAGGAAAAAATGAAAATCTGTTTTCAAAAGTTTTGTCCGAGTGAAAAGACTTTTTAAACCCTTTTTTAAAAATTTTCACCAAACTTAATGTATCGTAGGGGTTATCTTTAAATGAACCAGTTTTGTTTTTTGTCCTTTTCCCCGGGAAAATTTTTCCCTTTTGGGAAAATTCATTTTCCCCCCCCCTTTTTCTGGGCACTTGAATCCCATCAACCAAAAAAAAATTTTAAGAATATTATCACAAGGGCCTTTTATAACAAACCCGGCCTTTTTTGTTATCAAAAATGAAAAATCATCAAAGGTTTTTTTATGTTTTTAAAAAGGGGGGGTTTTTTGCAAAAGAGGTGGACCCCTTGTTTTAAAAATTCCCATTACATGAACCATCTGTCCCCAAGAACTTGGATGAAACGACAATTGGTGGAGCTGTCCAGTTTTCCCTTCGTATTTCGTCCATGAAAAACACATTTGCGGCCCAAACTAAACCTCCCCTTTTAAAAAAAAATTTAAAGTAAAAAAAAAAAAAAAAACCAAAAAAAATGTGGTTTTTTTAAATTTTCATTTTTTTTTTTTTTTTGTGTTTTTTAAATGCTTTAAAAAAAAAATTTTCTTGAATTTTTTTCTTTTTAGAAACTTTTTTATTGTTTAATTTTTTTTTTTTTTTCCCCCCTCTTAGTAAAAATTTTTTAATGGGGGCCATGTATCATTTTTTTTTTTAAAAATCTCTATGGGGCCCCCCAATTTTATGAAAGTAATTTTTTTTTAAAAGTTCCAAAAAAACGGGTTTTTTTCAAAAAAAAAAAACCCCTCCAAAATAAAAAAACAAAAAGGGGAAACCTTTTTTTTTTTTCTTTTTTTTTTCTTTTTCCACGCCGGAGATAACCTCTTTTTCTCTTTGATCACCAACCATTAGAATCGGCAAGTTTTCCAGCCCAAAGTATCTAAAAAACAAATATAGTAAAATTAAAATTTTTGTTGGTAACTCTAGTTTTTTTTTTTCAAAATAGTTAACTTTTTTATTTTGTTGGGGAAATCCCCAGTGCCAATGCATAAAGGCCCAAGCAAAATTTTGCCCCTTTTAAGGGGCTCCCAAGCGAAAAAATTGGGAGGAAAAAAAAAAAAACCTCAAAAAATAAGCGGGGGAAAAAAAGAATTTTTTGCATGAATACGTTAATTCCCGGATTTTTTCCCCTTTTCCCCCCTTCCCATCTCTTTTTGTAATCTGATTTTTTTTCAAACCTTTTTCGTTTTTTTTTTTTTTAAATTTTTGTTTGTTGTTTTTTGTTCTGTGTAAAACTTTTTCCCATTAATCATTTAAAAAAAAACAATTTACGATTGCCCCCAATTCAAATACTGTTGTGGTTAACTTTTTGAAATTTCACTTTCATTTTGAAAAACCAAGGAAGAAGGGGGAAGTTGAAGTAATGGTACAAGTTAGTTTTTTTCCAAGCCAGGGTAAAAAAAATTTTTTGGGGGCCCCCAAAATTTCTTTTTGGACAACTAAATTTTTTATTTTTTTTTTGGGGGGCAAATTGATCTTTTAAAGAGGTTTTTTTCCCCTTTTTACCTTTTTGCAGGTAATGCTTTTTTCGAATGAAGAAGGTTTTGACCAAGATATTTTTTGGTTTTTGATAACTATTTTTTTAAAAAAAAATCGCATTTCGTTCCAACATATTTCCTTAACAGGTTGCGGCCGACATTTCTAACTAAGTGCTTTTTTAAAAAGAAAGGTTTTGTAGTATAAAAAAACCAAAACTGGGGGATTTTGACTTTTCTACATTATGTTCCAAAAATAAAAAAATCACCCCTTATGGTAGACTATAAAAGGGTATCGTGTTTTTTTCCCCCCCAAAAAGTGGATGACCTTTTAAAGTTATTTTTTGTTCCCCCCATTCAAAGGGTAGTCTAGCTAAGATTTTGTAATTTGGGGGGTTAGTTAACTAAGTAATAAAATTTTTTTCTTTTAAAAAAAAAAGAAACTCAAAAAAAAAAAAAATTTTTAAAAATTTGGAAAAAATTTTTTTTTTTTTTTTTTGGAATTTTTGAACAAAAATTTTAAAAAAAAATGTTTTTTTTGGGGAAAATTTTAACAACCCTGCAAATTTTTTTTAATTTTTTTTAAATTTTTTAAAAACCTTTTTTTTTTTTTTTTTGAACTTTTTTAAAAATTTCCTACTATTTTCATTTTTGCTATATCGTATCTATTACTATATGCAAAACATATGTTTACTGCATACCTTTCATAAAAACAAAAAATATGATATTTTTTCATATAGTACATCATAAATTTTGATATTATTTTTTTTATTAAGAACACAATTTAATTTTTTTTAAGTTTTCCTTCTTTGGTTGAGTTTTTCAAAAAATTTAATCTGAGTATATAAGTTGTAAAAAAATTTTAAGTTAAAAAAAAATGATTTTAAAAAGGAAATGTAAAAATTTTTTTAAAAAAAAAAAAAATTTAAAAATTTTTGGGTTGGGCCAAAAATAACTTAAAATTTTAAAAAAAAATTAAATTTTAAATTAAAAATTTTTTAAAAAAATACTTTTGGATGCAAATATTATTTTTTTCCCAAAATATGGGTTTTTGGAGGGGGATTTTCGAATTTTTCCTTCTAATATAGAAAATATTAAAAATAAAAAAAAATACCCTAAAAAAAAAATTGTGTTTTTAAAAAAAAGAATATTAAAGTACTAAAAAAAAAATTTTTTTTTAGTGAAGGCCTTTAAAAATGTGCCGGGATTTAAAATACTCAAAAATAAAATTTTTATAAGATTTATAAAATTTTTCTTTGTTTTTTCTTTTAAAAATTTTAAAATTTTTCTTAAAAAAAAGTTAAAAAATAAAAGTTTTTTAAATTTTAAAAAACTTTAAATTTTTTAAAAAAAGTTTTTAAAAACCTTTTTTTTTTGAGTGAAGATTTTAGAAAATTTACAAACACTAGGAAAGGGTTAAAAAAAAGGGAAAAACCCCCCCCCGATTTCGGAAAAAATTGAAAAAAAAACCCCCCTTTAAAAAAAAGTCCCCTTTTTTTAATTTTTAAAAATTTTTTAAAAAAAATTTAAAATTTTTTTAAAAAAAAAAAAAAATAAAATTAAAAAATTTTTTTTAAAAAAAAAAATTTTTTAAATTTTAAAAAAAAAAAATTCTTAAAAAAATTTAATAAATTAAAATTACCAAAAAGGGTTTTTTTTTCCTTTTTCCCATTATATAATTTTAAAAATAATAAATAATTTTAAAACCCCCAAACAAAGGGGGCTCAAAAAAAAGGGGAGGGTTTAAAAAAATAATAAATTTAAGTGGAAAAATTTGGGGAAAAATTAACAAAAAGGTTTGAAAAACCCCGGATAAAAAAAATAAGGGTTTTAAAAAAGGAAACACAAAGGGGGGGGGCTAGCCAAAAAAATACTTGATTTTCCGCCAAAAATTCCTCCAGCAAAAAAGACATGGAAAGGAAAAAAGCAAAACGGACCTCGTGTTTTATAGGTAAAAATTTTTAAATAAATTTTTTTTTTTTGGTGATGGAAAAGGCGATGGTGGGTTGGCAGATTAAAAAAGGTGGTGGCAAGAAAAGGGTAATTTGGGGTGGTTAGGGGGTATGGGTTTTTAGGGGAAAAAACGTACTTTTTTTGGTTTGTTTTTTCTTGGAAAGAAATAGATTTTGGGGCCCCACAA
>CAMTDV010000440.1:0-23278 GCA_947069175.1 Scalesia atractyloides
GATTTAGCAACCTTAGCCATTGTTCCTAAGTTGCATTATGACCATGTTATAGTACACTATAATCCTCTGGATTTATAGAACATGGTCATGTAGTAATCCGAGTTATCACACAAGTATCCACTAAATATGCCAATATTTGCAAAAAGGCCCCTAATATATAAAAATAAGGTTTTAACCATTAACAAGCATATAAATGAGTTGTAAACTGAATTGTTAAACTAATAAACATACTTTGATATTAATAACCTGGTCATGAACTATGTTTTGATTAGTCAACATAATTAACACATTTAAAGTGACCAAATCGCCCTTTTGGCATATAAAAAGGTTTAAACGTAAACTTAACATCAAAACTCATTACCTACTGATGTAATATCATTATTAGGATTATTTGGGATGTTCATTCAGGTTGCAAACTGAGTTAAAGTTCTAGTTTGCATATTATGTCCTTAAATGACGATATTGCCCTTTCGACACTTTAAATGGGTTTCAAACATTTTAATGAACCAAAACCTTATACTTACTGATGTAATATAAATTAACATATTTTGTTCATACAAACCTGGTCACAACAACAGTTTCACTTAAATACCATTTAAATCGTCATTTGGCGACTTAATCGTCGTTTCGACGCATAATATGGTTTAAAACCATATTAGAGCATCAAGGCTTGATACCTACTGATTTCAAAACTTGTTTTCAAAATATTAACAGTAGGTACATGTCCCAAACTCAGATTCCCAAATAAGTTATCAAATTATGTGTGAAATGACCAAAATACTCTTTCGGGACATAGTTTGGTCTTACACTATAAACCACACATATAATTGATATCCTACTGATATAACATCATAAAATAAGTATTTTTACAGAATGTTTATGACAATAACATCAGTTTACATATAAGCTCATTTATTACATTATAAAATGACGAAATTGCCCTTTTAAGGCACAATTTGATTTTAAAACCCTAACGGGCCAACATGTTGATAACTTACTGATATTTTAACATATATTAAACATAATGGCATACGGAACTTGTATAGAACTCATCTATTTACCCGGCTTCGCTTATATGCGTACGGTTCGGCTTACGTAACTAGTTTACGTAATCTAACCGAAACGGGTTCAATCGTATCAAATTATTCTCAATTTCCAGAATGTAAAATGGTAACCCATATTATACAAGTCCTAGTACTTGTCGGGTCCAAAATACATTCTTTTTCCGTCATCGCTTAATCTAGCGTTTTCGTACCGTTATCTTTATCTTAAGTTAGCCGGTCTAAGTCAATGACTAAATAAAGACCCGCTAGCTAACTAATAGGTTAATAATACCATCCATTCCAGACTAGAGGCTTCCGGTAATTATCACCAAGCTAGTTAAATTGATTACGGCTATGCTTTGGTTATTTTCTTATTTATTAAAGATTTGCAAACCAGGTGAATACTTTAACTTATTTTCCCTTATACGGGCTCGGGATATGGTATAATAATACCGCATGGTTGGATATGGGATCAAAGACCAATTATTCGGGAATTCAAATAATCTATTTTAATTCGTATTGCTTAATATTAAACATTTGGGGGTTAAAACGACCATGTCCTGGATATCCACGGCTCATTTAATTGTAAATGGCCACGACCTAAGCACGGGGTGTAGGCATACACCCGACAGATGCTAAAATAAATTATAACCCATTAGGGGTGTACCTATTAAAGGTATTAAAGTGGTGTGTCGATTAATCATGTTCCCGACATAGTTTTCGGGCTCTAAATGTATTATTGGCATGTAAAACTGATAACATGAAAATAATTTATCACAACTTATTTATTAAACAAAGTACTTTGTGTACACTAATTGTTTTCAAAATGAGTCGGTTAAATGAATTTGCCAGTGAAAACTGACGTATTTTCAAAAGACTAAGCGCATGTGACAAGTATACGTAATTAGGCTGGAATTGCAACCCTTTGCTTAGAAAGCCTTAGTCTGTTATCCTTTTTGTAATTACATTTTGATCCGCCTGTGGATCTAATTACAAGCGTTGTATTTATTTTTGAACTTTGAACATTCAAAAGTTTGTAATAGTAATTATCCAGACTTCCGCTGTGTTAGTTTGTATTGTTTGGTAATGATGATATCAACTTACGTCACGATATTCACCACCAGGCCCACCGTGTTACACGTGGAATTAGGGGTGTGACAGGTTGGTATCAGAGCCAACTCTCGAGTGAATTAAACACTAGCCTTTGTGTTTAATCTCGGGAATACATATTAACACATATCTTTTAGACTTTCGAGTCTGGACTTTTACCTACATGTAATCATTTCCATCTTATTATTCTAGCCTTGTATTCTTTTGTTTAACTCGTTTTTGAAGCAAGAAAATGCCACCAAAGTTCAGAAGAGGAGGCAAGGGCAAGGGTCCCATGAGGGGCGGACCTTCTATGACCGGACCATCTTTCCGGCCACCTCTCAGACCCTCTCTGGCCGAAGCAGCTGATTTGCCTGATCACAATCCATACAAAGGATCCGGAGACTCTTCGTCTCCATTTGAACCTTATAGACATTCTATTTCACATGAATACTCCCCACCTCATTCACAATCCCAACATTCTTACCACTCCCACCATTCCCACCAATCACACCATTCCCATTCCCATTCTCATCAAGAATTCTTTAACTTTAATTTTGTCAACCTCGTCAACCAACCCTCGCCTGAAACCCCTCCAGTCGACTCACCAACACATATGGAGGAGGACTCCGATCCAGAGGAATATCCCCAAACCGGATCTTATGGTCACCCCATCGAGCTGTCTAGTGGCTCAAACTCTTTGGCAGGATCTCCGTTCGAGGTACTGATGAATACAAACAAAGATGGGCACAGTATGTGTTCGTCAACACACCCTCCTACCACAACACTCCCCAACATCATGCTCTATCACCATATCCTCAAATCGAGGATGAACCCGTGCAACCGGTGGATCAACCTCAGCCACCACCTGAGTCATCATCACAATCATGCCAAAGGCGTGGAGCACGCATGTTAGTGCGTGCTGGTCAAAGGTCGGGCTCGCTACTACCTTTGCCACCATCTTACCCTATCATCCCCGAGGATCCACAAATGGGTAGGCCCTCAAACACTTCACCTATGGCGGTTCCAACCCCACAACCTACTGATGATCCGATGCCCCAACTGGCAGTTCAGCCATCTTTATCGGGTTTGGGTAACCAATTCCCACCTATGCAGATTTATCTGGATATGGTGCTGATTTTACTACTCCTTCATACGATCCGTACCTTGAAGCAGCCATGCACAATGCCCTTTATCATTCTCCTTTTCCTAATTACCCACCTTCTTACCCTTCCTATGCGGCTACCGGATATCCACCGTATGTATATACGCACCCGGGTATGCCTCAACCGCAACCACCTCAGCCTCAACCCCAAGCACAAGTACCACTCGAGGCTCTCAATGAGGCCTTAGATCAGGTCAGGGAAATGCGACAACAAGTTAAGAAGTCGGAGAAGAAAACAACCAAGTTCATCAAGAGACTCTATAAGGCGGTGAAAGGAAGGAAGGATGAATAGTTTTGTATTTTCATTTATGTAATTTAAATTCCAAAAAGTCCCTGCGAGGACATTGTTATTTCTGTTAAGTTCCTGCGTGAACTACTTTTTATTTCAAAGTCCTATATATTAGGAAATTATGTAATATTCTTCCTAGTAAAATTTTTCTTTGTTATATATTCCATTCAATCAATCATCATGATTTATTTCAAGTTTTATTGATCCGCTATATTATTCAAAGATCTATCATCAATACCTATGGTCAATTAAATTGGCAAATGAAAATTTTGGAGGTAACCTTCTGTCTAGCAAAGGTGAACAATGTTCAACTTCCAAATTTATCATTTCTCTGTGTCAAACTCACAATGTGGAGTTAACCCTTAAAATCCCTATGATAGATATTGTCACCTGGATAATGGCAATGTCCACGCTCTATCGTTTAGTGATCAAATCAGATCCTGGTTAAAATATTCAAACACTCAATAGTAGTGTAAAGCCAATGTGCAGTGATATATTGTCCCTAGTGACAATGACAGTAGTGACATCTGGTCCACTGTCTGATAAATTTTGGACTATATCCAATCCAAGAAAAAGCCTATGATGGTCCTTTGAGACCTAGTTTAAAAATATATATATATCTTATCTTTTATCTAAATTCTGTAAGGTCATAGGACCATGTCGTAAAAAGGGTACACCATAGCAACTGACCAAATTTATCTCGATATCTAGAAGTAAGTTGCAACAATAGCGAATTCTAATGAAGTCAATAGCGGACGCAACGACGACGACGCCAATGAGAACATTATTATTAGTAAGAAGAGTGAGGCCTGTTTCTAAACCGAAATCTCAGCCTAGCCACTCAAAGCCAAAGAAGAGTGAGGCACACTCTTCGAATGTGAGGAGTATAGCAAAGAGTAATGAGCATCATAAGAAACCAAATGTTGATGGTGATGGTTGCTCCTACAAGTACTTCGTGTCTTGTAGACCCCGCGATTTTAACGGAGAAAAGGGAGCTATAGAGTGTTTAAGATGGCTAGATGAAATGGAGACGGCGGTGGATATCAGCGGATGCGCTGATAAGAACATTGTTAAGTATGTATCTCAATCATTCAAGGGTGATGCCCTTATCTGGTGGAAAGCCTTAGTCCAGTCTACGGGAAAGGTTCATCTCTACAATCTTAGTTGGTTGAAATTTGTAGAACTGGTGAAGGATACCTACTTCCCACCTCACGAGGTGGAGAAAATCGAGTCAGATTTCCTAAATCTGACTATGAAGAACGTGGATTGTCGGAAGTTTGTCACCGACTACAATTCTCTATCAAGGCTGGTACCTTATCTGGTCACTCCTGAACCCAAACGCATCGCACGTTTCATCAATGGGTTAGCTCCTGAGATCAGGAGTATGGTCAAAGCTCTACAGCCTGGTACCTACAAGTCTGCTATAGAGCTATCCCTCTCCCTCACACAAGATTACGTGAGGCAAATGACAATTAAGACTGACAATGACGGGAAGCGAAAGCGGGAGGACAGCAGCTCCCAGAAGTTTAATAAAAAGGCTAAACATGGGTTTAGCAAAGATAATAAGAAGTCGAGCGACAAACCCACTTGCAAGACATGTGGGAAGCGACATCATGGACGGTGCCGCTTGGACCAAAAACCAAAGCAATGTAATATCTGCAAAAAGACAGGACATCGGTCACATGAATGTCGAAACATAAAGGATGCTACTTGCTTTGGATGTGGTGAGAAGGGCCACATCAAGACAAATTTCCCTAAGGCAAACACTGAAGGTAAGGCCAAAACCGCTTAAACAAAGAAAGGCACTGCTAGAGCCTATCAAAAGGGAGCCAAGGAAGCAGTGAATGACAACAATGTCATAACAGGTACGTTCCTTATCAACAACGCTTTTGCTAGAGTTCTTTTTTATTCGGGCGCTGATAAATCGTTTGTAGATCATAAGTTTAGTGAACTATTAAACTTGCCCGTAAGAACTCTAGACATAACTTATGATGCAACTATAGAAACCGCTTCTTCCATTCTTGACGAATGCTTCATATCCAGCAAGAATCACCCTATCCCTTATCTCTCTTTTACCCATGAAACTAGTGGGATTCGATGTAGTCTTAGGCATGGACTGGTTATCGCATAACCAAGCTCGCATTGCCTGTGATAAGAAACTCATTGAAATCAAATCCCCGTCGGGTAAAATCCTTACCATTCATGGAGACTAACACTTTGGATTGCTTGATAAAGCAGTTTTGCTTAAGGCATCTAGATGTATGAAGAAGGTGTCACACCCTAGCCGATGGCGGAACATCGGGGCGCCCCACTAGGCGAATCAGATTGATCAAGAGAATCCCATAACAATTATTTAAAGACAATAACCACATTCAATATCCCATACTATCAAACTCATAAAATCTTCAAACAATCATTACATATCGAAACAATCTCTTAAACATAATATCTGATTCGATCTCCCCTAGATTTTTATTACAATATTTCTAAGCAAAACCTAAATCTAAGCATCCAAAGCTAATGTCCTCAACCAACCACATATGTTAAAATAAAACGTCAATACAATTAAGTAAAGGTGAGCATACGAGTTTTGCATACAATATAGATATAAAAGCGTTTTGCATATACGTAACAGTTGTGAACTATGTATCAACTTAGATTCAAGCAAACCAACAAACCGCGATTGATCGAGGCATGCGAACAAGCGTTCACATCCTAAAAGAGAAAATAAACGAGAAATGAAAATGCGAGCCTTAACAACCCTGGGCCTCCGGGTGGCGGGTCAACCTCTAGTATACTATCATGTTAAGGGTGGCGTACTAGCAATCAAGTAACGCATAAAGTTCAGCAGATTTCACGTAAAGTCATGTATAAGCGGGATGTTGAATAAGCATTTGAGTTATGTGATGTGTTTTGATATACGAACATATGTGACACCCAAAAGTGCGTTTAAGCGTAAAAGGGTTCAAGTATACTCACAGTTGGTGCGTTTTGGGAGAGATGAGGGATCTGAGAAGAGTCGCAGGGAGTGCCAGATCAGCCTGTAAGCGAACAGAAGTGCATCAGTCTTTCGAATTGCTGAAACGGTTAACGGTTGAGAGAATAGTGGACAAGTTCGAGTGAACTTGTACTTGATAGTACAAGTTCGGGTGAACTTGTATGCCTGAGCTTACTGTGGGTACAAGTTCGGGCGAACTTGTCATATTTCCTGAGAAATTTGACAAGTTCGGGTGAACTTGTACTAGTCGTTGAGGGATGATACAAGGCAAACTTGTCTAATTCTCTTGAGAATTGGACAGAGTTCAGGCGAACTCGTGCCATTTTTGAAGTTTGGTCAAGTTCGGGCGAACTTGATCACCAATCTGATGACAACTTCGAGCGAACTTGATGTAATCCGAGCGAACTTGATCGTTTTGGCATCCAAATCGTGCGTTTGTGCGCCGTTTGCTGGGGGAAATCGAGGGTTCATCCCTCCAACCTTAATCCACTGAGTAAAACTTAGGCTGGAGAGGTCTTTTAGAGCGAGTTTAGCCATTTTACAGAAACTCGGACTAATCCGGGTGAACTTGAAGGTTCGTACGGGTTAGTCCAGCTTGTGTAAAGTGACGATTTCGTCCTTGTGCTTTTGGATCTGAGATCTTGCTTGACAACGCCTCGTTCTACTTCAAAGTGAAAGAAACATGCGTCATTAGTCCGAATATTGTGTGAAAATTGATGTTTAAAAGGTTTTACTCAGATCCAAGCATAGGTCTGAGTGAAAAACAGAAATTTTATGGAAAAAGATGAAGATTTTTGTAAACATAAGAGATTTGATGAAAACGAAGGCAAAGCCTTGTGCAAAATCGTTGTAAAACGTTGTTGAACGTTGTTATAGCTAAAAACGGGTTAAGTCTTACTTAGAAAACAAAGGGTTTTGGTTTTGGGGAGCTCCGGGCAAACTTGCAGCAAGTTCAAATGAGAGAATGGAGTTGAGTATTTATAGGTGAGGTGAGAATGTGAGGGCAAACATCAAGTTCGGGCGAACTTGCTACAAGTTCGAGCGAACTTGTATATTCTTGCTGAGTTCTATGACAAGTCCGGGCGGACTTGTAGTTTCTGATGTATTATTGGGGCTCAGACAAGTTCGGGCGAACTTGTGTTATACAAGTTCGGCCGAACTTGACCTAGCGGCCAAGTTTTGTTCGATTATTTCGCGTTACGAGTTCGTTCGGTGATCCGGTTCGTATTAGATAGTTATATTAATCGTTATAATTGATATAATAGTGCGATTTAGCGATTCGAGCTTGTGAGAGCGTTGCGATAGCGATTGTAATCATAACATAAACAATATAACACTAATAAACATAATTCCACATAATTAATTTCGTTTTGCGATGCGATGAGATAAGCGATGCGATAGCACAAGTGGTTATTATACAACAACACACTCGGCTATTTAAAGTAACATAGTTACTTGTGATTGCGATTGAATTAGCGATTAAATGTGATACAAATGCGATAAAAACATAATACCGTTAACATAAACTTCTCATAATCCAAATCTCGGAGTACAATATGATTGAGATAAACGAAATAAGCAGAAATAAATAACAACGAAAATTGGAGTTGTTACATAAGGGTTATGTCATCTACATGGCACAAGTCACCATTGATGAACCTAAACCAAAGATTGAAGATATTCCTATCATCTCTGAATACCCAGACGTGTTCCCAAAAGAATTTCCTAGCCTACCTCCTGATAGGCAGATAGAGTTTCGAATTGACATCATACCCGGAGCAGCTCCTATAGCTAAAGCTCCATAACGTTTAGCACCTACCGAAATGAAAGAATTAAGAACCCAATTGGATGAAATCTTAGATAAAGGTTTTATTCAACCTAGCTCTTCGAATTGGGGAGCTCCCATCCTGTTCATTAAAAAGAAGGATGGGTCAATGCGGATGTGCATTGATTACCGTGAACTCAATAAGATAACGATCAAGAATCATTACCCTTTGCCCAGGATTGATGATTTGTTTGATCAATTGCAAGGTGCAAGTTACTTTTCGAATATTGATTTAAGATCGGGATATCACCAACTTAAGGTTAGAAACGAAGATGTTCCAAAAACTGCTTTCAGAACAAGATATGGACATTACGAATTTCTAGTGATGCCTTTTGGGCTCACTAATGCACCAGCAGCATTCATGGACCTCATGAATAGAGTCTGCAAGCCATACTTAGATAAGTTTGTCATTGTCTTCATAGACGACATACTTATCTATTCTAGAAATCAATCTGATCACGAGAAACATTTAAGGTGCATTCTCGATATACTACGTCAGGAAAAGCTATATGCAAAGTTTTCCAAATGTGAATTCTGGCTCCATGAGGTTCAGTTTCTTGGTCATGTAGTAACTGAATGCGCTATTCAAGTGGATCCTGCAAAGATAGAAGCGATAATAAATTGGGAAGCACCAAAGACACCCTCTGAGATACGTAGTTTCTTAGGGTTGGGTGGTTATTATCGAAGGTTCATTGAGAACTTCTCACGAATAGCCGCTCCTTTGACAACCTTAACTCATAAGGATGTTAAGTTAAACTGGGGTCCAAGGCAGCAAGAATCCTTCGAAACCTTAAAGAAAAAGTTAAGCAATGCCTCGGTGCTAACTTTACCAGAAGGCGTAGAAGAGTTTGTGGTTTACTATGACGCATCGCACACTGGTATGGGATGTGTGCTTATGCAAAGAGGCAACATGATTGCCTACGCATCACGACAACTAAAAGTGCACGAGAGAAACTACACCACCCATGACTTGGAGCTGGGTGCGGTAGTATTTGCACTTAAACTTTAGAGACATTATTTATATGGAACAAAGTGTATCATCTACACTGACCATAAAAGTCTTCAACATTTGTTCAACCAAAAGGATTTGAAAATGAGGCAACGTCGTTAGATGGAAACACTCAACGACTATGATTGTGAGATTCGATATCATCCAAGAAAGGCGAACGTAGTCGCTGATGCGCTTAGTCGCAAGGAAAGAGTCAAACCTTTAAGGATCAATGCCAAGAGCATTGAACTGAAAAATAGCTTGGATGAAAAGCTACTAAATACACAAAAGCGAGCCATGTCAGAGGACAATATTGCTAAGGAAGGATTAGGTACAACTTTTGATCAATTAGTACCAGGAAAGGATGGAATGTTCAGACTAAATAATCGGATCTGGGTTCCGATCTTTGGAGGACTTAGAGGTGTAATCCTCCAAGAAGCACATAATTCTAAATATTCGATGCATCCGGGAAGCGACAAGATGTATCAAGACCTAAAGCCCAATTATTGGTGGATGGGTATGAAGAAAGATATAGCCAATCATGTAGCAAAGTGCTTGACGTGTTCCCAAATTAAGGCGGAACACCAAAAACCGTCAGGACTCCTACAATAGCTCGAAATCCCAGTATGGAAATAGGAAATGGTAACGATGGATTTCATTACCAAGTTACTAAAGACCAAGTGTGGTAATGACACGATTTGGGTTATTGTGGATAGATTAACCAAATCGGCCCATTTTCTACCAATTAGGGAAACGTATAGCTCGGACAAGCTGGCTAAGCTTTATGTTGATGAGATTTTATCTTTGCACAGTGTGCCAATATCCATTGTATCTGATAGAGATACAAGATACACGTCTCACTTCTGGAAAAGCTTTCAACAATCTCTAGGCACGAGATTAAACTTTAGTACGGCTTACCATCCTCAAACGGACGGCCAAAGTGAGCGTACCATTCAAACCTTGGAGGACAGGCTGCGAGCATGTGTGATCGACTTAGGCGGAAGTTGGGACGATCACTTACCCTTAGTCGAGTTCTCTTATAATAATAGCTACCACACAAGTATTAAGGCCGCTCCTTTTGAAGCCTTATACGGAAGAAAGTGTAGGACGCCTGTATGTTGGGCTGAAGTTGGGGAAGCTCAACTATCTGGACCAGAGATCGTTCTTGAAACCACGGATAAGATTGTGCAATCCATGATCGACTTAAGGCAGCTCGTGATAGACAAAAGAGCTATGCCGACAAAAGGCGTAAACCTTTACAGTTCCAAGTTGGGGACAAGGTTATGTTAAAGGTGTCACCTTGGAAAGGTGTAATGCGCTTTGAGAAAAAGGGCAAGTTAAGCCCGAGGTACATTGGACCATTCGAGATAACCGAATGTGTCGGATCTGTAGCTTACAGGCTTAAGCTACCTGAAAATCTCAATGGAATCCATGATGTTTTCCACATCAGTAACTTGAAGAAATGTCTAGCAGATGAGTCGCTAGTGATGCCTCACGAAGACGTTCAGATAGATGAAAACTTGCGTTTCGTGGAAAAACCAAATTCGATCGAAGATCGGCAAGTTAAGAAGCTTCGTAAGAAGCATGTGCCTATCGTGAAGGTTAAATGGGATGCCCGTCGAGGTCCCGAATATACTTGGGAGGTCGATTCCAATATGCGACAAAAATACCCTTATCTGTTTGAATAAATCTCGAGGTCGAGATTTTTATTAAGGGGGTGAAGATGTAACACCTCAAAAATTTCGCCTAATAAAAAAATCCGACATGTGTCCCGAAAATTCTTGGGTACCACGTGTAGCCAAGAGGGATTAAAGACATCGTCATGTTATTATAATAACCTCTGAACGAGCATCAGAAAAAGTCTGAGGACCAAAGTGGTAAAAAGGTCAAAACTCATCTCCTGTAAGGTCCTTACGGACCGTAACCATCATTGGTTATGGACCGTAAGGCAATCCAGATCATTGTTTCAGTAAGGCGGTTACGGACCGCAAGCCACCTCGGTTACCGTCCGTAACCATTCAAAATCCGTGGGCGCTAGAGGTCCTTACGGACTGCAAGGCTAAACCCTTACGGTCCGTAAGGGACTGCCAGTGGCAGCTTCCTGCTCTGCCATCTAGCTCGTGACTTGCCACCAATTTCTAGCTTATGCCACGACCATAAACACCTGGAGAACCCTCACACCTGTCCTAGACACTTGTCTTGCTCTCAATCTCCTCCCTTGGCTATAAATACCAAGCTAAACCTTGCCATTTCCTTGCTCATTCATCAATCCCTTCTTCTCTTGCTCATTTGGGAGTTCCTAAGATCATTGGGAGCACCCTCTGAGTTCTTAGTACTTCTTTGGTTCACTAGTAAGTGTTCCAACTCAGTTCTTTCATTTTTATTAAGTTTTAAGCCAAAGTCAAAGGGTTGACGTAAAAACGCTTTGACCTTGAGCTAAGACCATTATGGTCCAGCCAATGATCGTAACGAGCGTGGCTACGTGATCGTAATAAGGTAGGTGTTAACCTCTCAAGAGGGCACCTCCTGATTACCAAGTTTGCTTGGTCAATTGACGGGTCAGAGTTATGTTAATAAAAAGTCAAACGGGTCAGTTTTAAAATAAAATCATAACTAGTAATGTAGGTGTTATAAAATTTGTTTTGACACTCTAATAACTTGGTAATAATTATAAGAACATGTGGGAACATGTTCGGCTCGTCAATTCCAGGTCTAAGGTCGGTTCACAACCGAAAGTCGCAAAAGTTGACTTCTGCTTTGACTTTCAGTTCTGACCCGATTTAGCAACCTCAGCCATTGTTCCTAAGTTGCATTATGACCATGTTATAGTATACTATAATCCTCTGGAATGTTTTCAAAATGAGTCGGTTAAATGTATTTACCAGTGAAAACTGACGTATTTTCAAAAGACTAAGCGCAGGTGACAAGTATACGTAATTTGGCTGGAAGTGCTCGGCGAAGCTTAAAAGGAATTACAACCATCTGCTTAGAAAGCCTTAGTCTGTGAATTTTCCTTTTTGTAATTACATTTCGATCCGCATGTGGATCTAATTACAAGCGTTGTATTTATTTTTGAATTGTAATAGTAATTATCCAGACTTCCGTTGTGTTACTTTGTATTGTTTGGTAATGATGATATCAACTTATGTCACGATATTCCCCACCGGGCCCACCGGGTTTCACGTGGAATTAGGGTGTGACAGTTTTCGCGTCGTTTGCTGAGGAAATCGAGTGTCCATCCCTCCAACCTTAAGCTACTGAGCAAAACCTAGGCTAGAGAGGTCTTTTGGAACGAGTTTTAGCCATTTTACAGAAACTCGGACTAATCCGGGCGAACTTGATGGTTCGTACGGGTTAGTCCAGTTTGTGCAAAGTGACAATTTCGTCCTTGTGCTTCCGGATCTGAGATCTTGCTTGACAACGCCTCGTTCCACTTCATAGTGAACGAAACATACGTCATTTAGTCCGAATTTTGTGTAAAAATCGATGTTTAAAAGGTTTTACTTAGATCTAAGTGAAAAAGAGAAGTTTTGTAGAAAAAAGATGAAGATTTTCGTAAACATAAGAGTTTTTGATGAAATCGAAGGTAAACCCTTGTGCAAAATTGTAGTAAAACATTGTTGTTTGCATGAAAACGGGTTGATTCTTACTTGGAAATCAAGGGTTTCCGGTTTCAGGAGGTTTCGAGTGAACTTGCAGCAAGGAGTGCACGAATGGAGGTGTTGGGTATTTATAGGTGAAGTGAAGATGCGCTGATTGAGGTCAAGTTCGGCCGAACTTGTCACACATTCAAGCGAACTTGGCACAAGTACGGGCGAACTTGGCCAGTTCTGCTTGAAAGTGTGCAAGTTCGAGCGAACTTGCTGGATTGAAGGAATTCTTGAACCTGGTCAAGTTCGGGCGAACTTGGCCTATTGGCGAAGTTTTGTTCGTTATTTTCGCGTTAAGTGTTTGTTTGGCGATTCGGTTCGTATTAGTTAGCTATATTAAGCGTTTTAGCGAAGCGTTAAGCGTTTTATTACCATTGCATTGAGAGAGAGCGAGTTGCGTGAGTGTGCGAGCGTTTTAGCGATAGCATACCATAACATAAACAAATATAACACACATAAAACATAAATCCACATAAATTAACTGCGTTTGCGATGCGATGGCACAAGTGGTTATTGTATAACAACAAACTCGGCTATTAAATAACACAGTTACTTATGATTGCGTTGAATTAGCGTTTAATAGGCGATTAGATGTAATTTAGTTGTGACAAAAGTAATTAACAAACATAACCCATTCCATTAATAAAATCTCGGATTTACAAGGTTAGATATAAACGGAATAAACGGAAAAAGATAACAACGAATTTACGAGTTGTTACATACCCCTCAACTTTCTTGGTGAAGTAGTTTTTTTTAAATCTTCGTTTTGTTTATTGGGGATATCCCTAAGCAAATGTTAGGATACCCCTGAGTGTAGATACATATAAAATAAAATGAAGTTAAATTTTCAAGTTGACGGAAACAAAAATTTCTGATGACAGAAACTTACAGCGTCACATACTTAAAGAACGAAGAAGATGATGTATTTTTCTTAATTAAAAATGAAGAAGTTGAATAGTATTAATATATACATTTTTCTTAATTAAAAATGAAGAAGTTGAATAGTATTAATATATACACTGGGAATGAAAAAACAAACACTACAAAAGTCAGGTATTTAGTCAATCATCAAATTATATTAAACCATTACTTTTATCTAATTTATTCTAAACCTTACTTATTTGCCTTTTTCTTTTACTTCGTTTATTTATTATTTTACTTCACAAAAGGTTGTTTGAAATTTACATGCACCTAAGTTTTCATGAAATGTTCTTTGGTGGTTCCTTTTCAAACAACCAAAAAAACTGAAGTTAAAATAATACAAGGAAAAATACATTAAAATAGTTTTTCTTAAATATATGTAAAGAAACGTAGACCTAATAGATCGGAATCAGGTTAGATCTAGGGTTTGGGTTTCTGCATAAAGTAGGTTAATTCTTCGTTTTTAGTTTGATGATGGTGATCGCAACTATACTCCGACGATACCTGAAAAAAGAACTCCGTTAGCCTCCCCATGGGGAGAAAGGGGTTCTCTCTGTGACCACCCTCCGGCGTGAGAATAAGTATCGGTAGTCGGAAATAGTTTAAGTGAAGTAAGAGAGAGTAAGTAAGAGTGAATGGTTTCTTTGTACCTGACGTTACCTATTTATAACCGGATTTGGGCGCCAAAAGGAGAGAGAAGAGTATTTCACGGTGTTAAGATCCCACCGTTAATTTACCAACTTGTTCTTCAAGTCACACGGATTGTGGTATGATCAACGGCTGGGGAATTGCCATGTGCAGGATGGTGAAAACCCGATTTCTATCATGAGGTTGTGCCATCATCGTGATTCTTGAGATTGCACCAGATCATGCCACGTGTAATTCTGTTGTAATCGTTCATACCCTTGCACGATTGAGCATTAATGTCTTCTAGAAGCTTTACAGTTGTAAACCTTCTGTTATTCGCCACGTGTCCATTCTGTTATAACAGAAAAGATTCCTTTTGTTTCTGGGCTTTTTATCTCGTGCACAGGTGCCATCTAGCCAAGGAAAATGTTCAAGGTTAACTCTTTCCTTGTGCAACTCTGCACAAGGTAGTTAAATAATCTTTTTCCTCCTTAGATGACCGGCGCGGAGATTTAAGACATCCTTCTATGATATTTGTAATCGCCGCAAGGTTTTTGAGCAATATGGTTGCTCAGAAAAATCTTTCAAGGTTAACTATTTTCTTTGCGCGAGCCCGCGCAAGGTAGTTAAATGATTCTTTCCCTTTTTAGGTGATAGGTGCAAGGTTTTATAAAGCCTTTCTTTGTACTATAGTCTACGCAAGGATTGCTTGTTAGAAATGGGGATGGTTTCTTGCTTAGCGTAAGGATTTGAAAACATACCCCTTCAATATGATTTAATAATTTGTGTTTTCTATTTAATAGTAAAGAATTTTTCTCAATTAAAGAATGGAGAAGATGAATAGTATCAATATATACATTGGGAATGAAAAAGCAAACACTGCAAAAGTCAGCTATCTAGTCAATCATCAAATTATATTAAACCATTACTTTTATCTAATTTATTCTAAACCTTACTTATTTACCTTTTTTTACTTCGTTTATTTATTATTTTACTTGACAAAAAGTTGTTTGAAATTTATATGCACCTAAGTTTTCATGAAATGTGCTTTGGTGGTTCTTTTTCAAACAACCAAAAAAATAAAAATAAGTTAAAATAATAAAAGAAAAAATACATTAAAATATTTTTTCTTAAATATATGATTTAATAATTTGTGTTTTCTATTTAATAGTAAAGAAATATGAATATAGAAATAATATTAAATATTAAATATTATATAAACATGAAAAACATATAAATGTTGTATCTGAACAATTATATGAATATAAAACTAAAAAGAATTTTAAAGTCCAGTTATATGAATTTAAAGATAAAGATTTTAGATACGATTCAATCCAAAGCCTAATTTATAATATTGAAAAGTTATAGGAGACTGCATGCTTTAACAAATCATGAAGGACAATGAGTTTCGATACTTTTTGTTGTTGATGTTTTTATTACAAACTAAATATTACCTATAGAACTTCTAAATAATATTTAAAGTTTTATAAAGTTATTTAATAACAAATAGGAGACTGCATGCTTTAACAAATCATGAAGGACAATGAGTTTCGATACTTTTTGTTGTTGAAGATGTTTTTATTACAAACTAAATATTACCTATAGAACTTCTAAATAATATTTAAAGTTTTATAAAGTTTGTTGTTGAAGATGTTTTTATTACAAACTAAATATTACCTATAGAACTTCTAAATAATATTTAAAGTTTTATAAAGTTATTTAATAACGTTCCCGTGTGTGTGATACACCATTTAATAAAAAAATGATAATGTCCATGGCTTTATAGCCTAGTGGCATTCTGAGGCTGGGATAAGACTTTAGGACCAATAGGTCTTAATTCGATTCTCACAAGGAGGTTTTCTCATATTTATTGGGTTTCCTTCTGAATTGGTATATACATTATGCCTAGTGAAGATGGATATGATCGGATGGTTCCGCTGGTGACACGATGATACTCCAGTGGTCCGTCAGTAATCCAAATTTGCCGTTCAAATAAATAAAAAATAAAAAAAATAATAATGAACATATGCTTTAGAATGTAAACATAAAATTATATTTGGATTGTATAATTAAGTTGTTTATTATCTCTCACTTTATAAGAGGGTGAATTCTATAATTAAGTTGTTTATTATTCTCTCTACACGCTATTTATAAAATATGAAGAATTAAGAAAAGGTTGATTAACAATTTTACTTTTTAGAAATAGTTTCACAACACACGTATTCATATCTAATTATTCCTCATACCTAATTAATACATAATTTCAATCTTATCTCAAATATTATATTATAATATCTAAACTTATTACTAATTTGTTTAACATTTTTTTATACACCCCCATGTAGTACACGAATTTGTAAATTTGTAACCTAATAGTTATATACACACGCTTATTTGTAACCTAAAGTTATACACACATAAACGCATTATATGCGGAAGACCCCTAAGGGCTCGGATGACCTTAGATAAAAGGAATGAGTCCATTTTTAGCCGCACGGCCCCGTATGGGCCCTTGAATTCTCAAGGACGCGACTAGGTAAAAGAAAATTTAGGATACCCCTGAATTTTTCTTCTAGTTTCGCCATTAGGACTAACAGTTGGTATCAGAGTTTGAAGATCAAATTCACGACAAAGTTCAAGAATTGGTTATTGAATTGCAATCAGCAATGGAATTCGAATGGTTATTATGGATCAATCTTTTTTTGTGATTTCATCCAGATTTGAAGTTCTTGTGTTCCGGGTTTTTCCAAATTTGTTCAAGAGTCTAAATTGATCAAAATTACGGTGTCTACACGGTGAAAAAGCTACGATTCATCTAAAATCTTGATTTCAAGCGTTTTTACCAAAGGATTTGTGTCAATTTGGGGATTTGGAGGTTAATTATGTGTTTTAAGGTAAAAATGAGCTGACGAAGTACACACTTATGATTGTTACTTATTTATAATGCCATGACTCGATCGTCACATGTTCTAGCAACAACTATTTAAACATGTTACCATATCATCTTATTATGTCAACGATGTCAAACTTGTTACACATACATAACCTGTTAATTAAACACTAGAAACTAACGAAGTAGAGACAACACTTGACATACTGGTAACCATGCATTTATCCAGTGCCGGTAACACCGGGGTCTGGCTTGTCGCGGCGGCCTTGTTCTTGCGCTTCCACAGTGGCCGACACGGCATCACCGAAAATAGGCCCGCCGCGACCGGCACAATCCTCCACCTTGTCTTGTATTTTATCGATCTGAACCTTACCCTCGTCATCCTTGGAGTGGATATCCATTCTACTCTTGTTCTCTCCCCCTTGTACGGAATGATATGTTGTTGCCGTCGTGCTTCCTGGTGGCAAAGTTCCTTGGGCTCCCGACATTACTATTACTATATTTATTAATTTTACTATATTTAGTATGTTTCTGTTTTCGTTATGTATATGTGAAGGATATTTATAGTAAGAAATATGTTGGAACGGATAGGGTTAGATCGTGGGCGTTGATCTATATTTGCCACGTGGTGGTTATGTGTCAAAAACGTAGTACACATCCTTAGCTCTCACGAGGAAACAAATTTCGCAAATTTTATCCAAACACGAATAAAATTTATTATATACTAGGTTATACACCTTCGTGTTATACGGGATTGTACAATAAAAACAATATTGTTATATAACCTATGAAAAATACTTCATATAATTATTATATTTTTATTATTATATGGTAGTTCACACAAGTAACTTAAATTTATAATAAATCAGCCTATGTTAATTACTAACACTGAAATACAATAATCACTCGTGTATTACACGAATTGAATGCTGAAAAAATGTGTAATACACACTGAAATTACGTATTACATCGCATATAATAATATAATAATGTATATAAATAATATTATTTTTATTATTGTCTATGAAAATAAATTTATTGGTACGTCATAAGTTACATTTGTTATTCATTTTAATACTTTTATGCGGATTTAATTAATAATTATTTATTATATTTATATACGATAAATAAAATATTACGTTTAATGGTTTTATTATGTCACAAATGGTAAAGAAAAAAAAATATTAAAATAGGAATAAGCAACTCTTTCATATTTTATAAAATATTTATTTATTTAGGATTATGAAGGGATGTGAGCGGATAAAAATATGAGGTAAAATATGATACTAAAACGTGTCATATTTTATATTATTTGTTAGGTAGTAAAAGCAAATAATTTACCTAATTACAATCTGAGAGTAATATTACAGTTTTGTTAAATAAGTATATATTTGTATTTGGTGCTTAAAATTTGTTCGAAGTTGATTCACGATAACATATATGGTGCTAACATCCGTAAAATACAAGATCGGATATAATAAATAATAATAATAAACAAAAAGAAAACATATGTAAAGAACAATTAAAAGGTACAATTATTTTCATGTTTCCATAATATATATATATATATATATATATATATATATATATATATATAATATTAAAATTAGGAGAATTTATGGTATTCTCTCATTCAACCGCACATCTTTACTTATAGTTTATTTAAAATTTAAAATACTTTTTTTAATCCTTATCCTAATCCTTGTTATTTATTATAAATTCTCCCAATTTTAATATTATATAATATATATATATATATATAATATTAAAATTGAGAGAATTTATAATAAATAACAAGGATTAGGATAAGGATTAAAAAAATTATTTTAAATTTTAAATAAAATATAAGTAAAGATGTGCGGTTGAATAAGAGAATACCATATGACATTACTTGGAACACGAATTAAATAATGAAAATAGTTGTACCTTATTGAGCGAAGTCTGCTCTCGTTTCATCCGGGGAGATATGGGAGTTTCACTCAAGAATGAATCTGCTATTTTGTCTATTCTTTCTCTACCTACATTAGCATGGGAATGAGTGATTAATAACGAGTGAACGAGAATGGCTTTGCTTTTGCTTGCCCGACCTTCCAAGTTTTCTTTTTTTCAGTAGCAGGTTTTGGAGCAGCAGGAAGAGAGATAAATCCTAAGGTCGCAGCTGGCTTCTTGGATGGGTTTTATCTCTTCACTGAAACACTACGATAGTTCAGCTAAGAGCCCTAGAGACAGACGCGCATGAAAGAGCCTTTGCACCAGGCGCTAACTAGTGATCCACCATTCCTTCATGAAAGGCCTACCACAGCTGCCATAAAGAAGAGGTTCCTTCTCTAAACAGATATAGTATGGAGTCCGGGATAAATGAATCAAGAAGGGATTTCCTCTCAGACAAATTTTCTACATCGCTTGAAGGTGGTGAACTAGGACCCAAGCTTACGATGCGAGACTTCTTTCAAATTACTTTTGCCATTCGAAGCCTTTATTATATATATTATTACCCGGGTGAGATGAGATGGCATTTGTGCGTGCGTATTAGAGGGTGGGAGTGAGCATGGATGATCGGGCCTTGCAGCTTCTCTTCTATATGGCCCAGCCCTGAATGACTTAAGGGAAACAGCTGGGGACTCTTTATAAAAGCCCCTTTTTGCCATCTTTGACAGCCTTGAACAGCACTTAAACTTAAGAAATGCGGATATATATCCTCTTGGCTTACTATACCCCGACTAAATCATAAATTTCGTATTAAAGTGTTGTAAGTGCACTTTTGGATGATAAATGCTGGATGCTGCTAATTGAAGATTCTTCAGGGACTACTGTGTAAATTAGGATGAAACTTGTTGTAGAGTCCGAATTTAATAGTCCTCCTTTTTCTTTGTCAGTACTTATTTTTGTAAGAGTTTATGAAAGAGTTTATGTTAGAGCTTTTTTGTAAGGACTCTGGTGTCCGAACTTGGTCTTGTATATATACTCAGTGTGTTGAATGCAAGAAAGAACTTTTGGAGAATTATCTTATTGTGCAAGCTTTCTCTGTGTGTGAAAGAAAAACCCTAAGCTATTGTGTGTTAGTGTGTGTAATCTGTGAATACTCAGTAGATTCACAGATTGTCGATCATCATCTATCTTTCTCTACTCCTTCTACGCCGCGTCCTCGCAACGGTTAGCGTCACGTGGTGGATTCCGCACACCGCGTGACTTGGTGTTTCGGTTTGTTCAAGATCCGTAGGTGGGCTTACAAGTGGTATCAGAGCAGGCTCTTTATTGAGAGGCTCTTACCGCTGTGAGTTTCGGTTGAAGGTTAGATCTTTGTTTGGTTTTTGATAGATCTAGTGGGTTTTCTACTTTCTAGGGTTTCATACTTCTTTTTCTCATGTTTTTCATGGATTCCTCATCTATTTCTTGATTTCTCATGATGGATATAGATTAGTTTTCTATTCTTGAGTGATTGTTCTTGATTTGATTATTTAGATTAGGATTCAGAGTGTGTCAGATCTAAAAATTCTCTGTTGTTTTCTGAAAAAGTGATAAAGGTGGCTGAGCATCTTTCTAAATTAGGGTTTTTCCTTTGTCCAAACTTATTAGTCTGTCCGTATTTGCTACTTCCAAATTTATTGATGATCAAGTGTGAAGTCACGTCTTGGGAAATAAACTTGGTGTAACAATTGCAATTTTCAAAGCATTGTACAATTTCGATCGTTTCCGTACTTAATAAAGTCTTATGTTTTATTTCGTTATTTTACATTTATGACATTATTCACAGTGATTGGTGTTAATTTATGATATTTGAAGTTTTGGCGAGTCCAAACTTTATTTAAAAATATGTTGGCAAAAATGCGATACAAGCTATCACGTAACAATCAAAATGCGAAACGAACGTCGGTGACCGCCTTATTAATATTAAAATCATAAAAATATTTCATTATAATTAAAATGTTATTTTTAATCATATTCATGTGGAAAAATTATTTAAAACGCTTAAAACGCTATTTTGCGAATTTAAGCGCATGCTGCGCAGTACAACGCGTATACTGCGAAATACCGACAACGCAGCCAGTCTAGGCAAATAAATTATTATTCAACAAAATAAAATACTTGGTAGTCAGCAAAACACCTGTTTTAACCTATGATATATATATATAATGTGTATGTATATGTATGTTATGTGTGTATGCATGTAGGTGGCGGCACCATGAGTGCCCACCTTTTCTTGTTTTCTTCATTTGTGCCATGTGTTGAAGCAATCTTGCATGAGATCTTCACAAAATCAAAAAATCTCCCATATAACTCACTTTCCAACACCAAAAATCACCAAATCTTCCTCTCTGTCTTTCCTCCTAACCGTACACACACACTCTCTCTCCTCCATTTTCAATTTTTGAACTTCATCTTGAAGATTCAAGTTGGTTTCAAACAAGTTTCAAGTTGGTGTGAAGATCCAAGGGAGTTTCTAAGGTGTTTTCAAGTGATTTCAAGCTCCATATCATCAAAAATCTCATCAAAACCCACTAATTTTCTCTTAAGGGAAAATGTCACAGAATAGTAACAAAGTTTCAAAAGTGTTCTAATTAGGTCACTCGTATCATTTTTGTCCCAATTAGATAACTTCATATTCAAATCGAGTCATGTCCTTTTTTCCATGTGTCAAGAGAAAAATAGAGCATAAGATGCTAGGGTCAGATTATATTAATATATGAAATTTTATTTATTAAAAATAAAAACACTTTAATTACATTAAAAATTAAAAAAACAAGTTAAAATCCACGTCATCACTGGACGTTAGCATCAAATGAAAGGGAAAAAAGAAACAAAAATTGACATCACCACGGTTACCTATGAAATGGATGAAAAAACCCTAAATTTTAATAAAAAATGAATGTTGAGTGACCCGATTGGAACACTTTTGAAACTTGAGTAACATAATTGGAACACTTTTAAAACTTGGTTACTATTCTACAAAGTTACCCCTTTTCTTAAAGGTGTAAACCTATTTTTAAAGTTATGTTCTTGCATTTTGATGAGGATGATAATGGAAAGTTTCTCAAAAACTTGGATTTCTTCACAAACTTAAACTTAAATCAAGTATATGGTTTTAAATAAAAAAATGGAAGTGTATATATATGTATGTATGGCCATGAATGTATATATATATATATATATATATGTTAATGGTTGTGTTTTGATTCTTGTTAAAATGATAATTCTTGAATGATGTGATTCTTGAAAAGTGATTGCATGTATGATCAAAAGTGGTTTTTGATAAAAGTTCATATGGTTGAAAAGAAATGTATGAAAAATAGATCCTTTGATATATGCATGTGTTGTGTATGTATACATATGAATATGTACTTGTAGATTTTGTTTAACTAGTTCATAAATGGCTAGATGAAGATGAATTTTTGATTTAGTTGAAAGATATAATAAAAGTATGATAAAATTTAGTTAAAACAGAAAATGAATATTAAAAATAATGTTATTTGATGTATTATGATGATACAAAGTCATGACATAAGTTTAGTAGCTTTGCATGTTGTACATGAAGCTTAGAAAGTGGTAAATTGGGTGAAATTGTGTGATTTATGTGCCTTATGTGAGACCTGCACTATCATGAGTATAACCACCATTTTAATCAGTAAATAACATGTATTGTGTCAAAATATGAAGTCGTTACGATTTAGGATGCTTATGGTAAAGTTCGGTCCAAAAGTATGCGTTAAAAACGGTAAAAATCGTCTTTTAAGAGGTTTTTGTAAAACTGTTTTAGATCAGTCAGTAAACTGATATTTTTGGTATAAAAATAAG
>CAMTDV010000441.1:0-23180 GCA_947069175.1 Scalesia atractyloides
AAAAGAGCTACTTACGTTGTTTACCCATTGATGACAGCTCAGATTGAAATATCGCTAGAAGGAACTACAAGGTTGACTACAAACAAAACAGCTTTTGAAACACAGGTGGGAATAAACAGAAGAACAGAAGTAACGAAGTGAAGTTTTGTGAAAGAGAAACAATCCATCAAACAGATATCGAATTTAAGGGGAATAGAGGGTGATGACATAAAAATTTAATATTGAGGTTGAGTGGTCCGGAATATTCGGTATGGCGTGTGGAAAACAAGAGGACCTAAACGGTGCGGGGGGTAGGAGAGATCCTGGCCGTTGGATTGGGGAGATATTGTGATGATCCAAGGTTGCTTATGGTGTTGGAACAGGCCGCTTTTTTGGTAGATTGATACCCTACGCGTTGTACTAACCTATTTTCGGCCGCAAAACTACGACCGAATTTCGAATTTACAATTTTTTTAAGTAACTTTGGATAAAAAACAAAATAGCTGACTTTCTTTCTCTAGAGGTTATTTAAAAATTATTTTGATATATTATTAATTAATACAAACTTGACCGTATATGTATGTTTGAAAACCTAGTATGAAAATTTAGTGAGAGAAAACATTGTGTCGTAAAAACTCATTTGACACGAGCTGATCTTTGATGGGGAGATTCTTACATTATATGAGTCCATCGGATATCTATTGAGAAGGTGCATGCCTCGTAACAATTATGTCAGGGTCGTGCAATGCTCATCTTGGCGTCGTCTCGGTATTTTCTGGGTTAAGACCAAACCGGTAATGACGAAATTTCGTGTTATTAATTTACTTTTGATCGGTTTTGACAAAATTTTTGTTTGAATCAATAATGAGGGTTTTTGGAAATAAAAACAAACGTGTCGAGTTGGTTGTGTCAGCTAGACTGCTCAAAACGATTTGGTTTTGACAATTTTATGGTCTGGGCCGGGTTTTTTAGATCTTCGAAAGTTTAGTAAAATGATAGGTTTAAACAAGATCTTTACCTTTCGAGTATTTTCGGGTTTAAAAAAACAAAATGAAAACAAATAATAACATGAAATCCGGTTAAATTCGTATTATAAGAATTATAGTTAAGCACTTAAATTTATCCTAATTTTTTTATTTCTATACATGAAAAAATGTTTTTGTATTATTCAAATTATAGAGACTGAAAATTATTTTTTATTATTTTTATTTTTTTTTAAGATTTCGACTAGCTTGGTTTTGATGACCGGTTCCAAATAGTAAACCGAACCGTAAAAACTTGTTTTCCAAGCTATAAACCAGATCAGCTTACTCCTAATCTACTCGTTTAATTTGGTTTAGGCGGTTTCTACCAGTTTTATAAACACTCATATATGAAGTTAAGTTTGTGGTTGAATTCGTGAATGTCTAATGGTTAAGAATGAATTGCAATAAATGCTCATTTTGATGATTAAAAACTAAATATTTACAACTACAAACTCACGTATTGTTTAATAGTGGAGAGTCCAAATGAAAAGAAAATTTTTATAAGAATAAAAAGAATAACTTTTAAATCAATAAAAATTTTCTATTTACTTCATTTAATGTATGTATTTCATATTATGAAAAAAGGTATATAGGTAAATCTATAAATTAATTAGCTAATTAATTAAACTTGTAACTTATTTTTTAATATACTTTTCAAGATAAAATAATTTATGGTAAAAGGACAATTTTCGACATTTGTAGGATAAATTTTAGTATGTGATGATAAATTTTGAAATGTATAGGGTATTTTTACATGTGTGTAGGGTAAATTCCGATAAGTATAATTGTAGGATAAATTTTGAAACGTGTAGGATATAATGTTTTTGTTTTATTAATGAGAGATGAACATAATTAATGAGAGGAATTATAAATTATTTAATGTTTTACCATCATGTCTTTTCTTCTTTTTCTTCTCACATTAAATTTCTTCTCTAAATGAATCTTCCTCTTATTTAATAGGTGTAATAAAATCAGTATCATTAGTTAATATTTGTAATTATAACTATATATTTTTTGTAATATGCAAAAAGATCAAGATGATAAAACCAAAAAGATCTTTTACATTTACTCTTCTAATTTGGGGACACGTGATTTAGTTTTCCACTGTTAATTTTCTACCCTTGTAACATATAAGAAGAAAGATTGTATTGTATGACAAGAAGATAAAACCAAAAGATATTTTAAAAAGTTAATTACGTTTTTTTTCATTTGCTTTATCAAAAATTATTATTTTAGTGCATTAGTTTAAAAATTGTTAAAACAGTCCTTTGTGGTTTTACTTTCGTAACTATTACAGTTCACCCACACTAACGTCATCCAATTATTTTGTTAGTTTATTTGAAATGGTCATAATACTCCTGTTATTAAAATTAAACTTAATATTACAATAAATAAAGAGTTTGTTACGTTTTTCATTCCTGTGGTTTGTTAAAAATGACCATTACAATCCATTCATTAGTTCTAAAAATTGCCAAAACAGTACCAGTATCTTTCACTTTACTTTTCACTATCCTCTTTCTTCAGATCTAACCATCTAAATTTCCCTATCACAATCGACGTCAGTAGGAAAACTTGAGCCCTACTTGAATAATTTGAGGGTGGAGATGAAGTATGGGCGGTGCTCTTTGTAGTGGTCGGAATTGGTAGACTTAATCGGTAGAAAAAGAGTTGTCCGATGATTTGGTTGAAGAGACTGGTCATGGGGTGTGAGGGTAGCAGTGGATGGTAGTATGATGACAATGATAGGCATAATAGATAGTGGAGGTGGTCATCGTTTAGGTATGTGTGTGTGATGGTGGGGATGTTGAAGACGGATGAAGTGGACAGGGTGTGGAGCTGGAGCAGGTGATCTTATGGCTGGATTTAAGTAGAGAGAGTGAAAAAGATAGTACTAAAGGATAGTAGATAAATGAAGTTGTTAACCACCATTGTTGTTGAGTTGAAGTGAAAGTTGTGAAAGTATTGGTACTGTTTTGGCAATTTTAAAAACTAATGAACTGTAATGGTTATTTTTAACAAACCACTTGGGATGAAAAATGTAACTAACTCTTGATTTATTTTAATTATAAGTTTAATAAAAGGAGCATTATGGTCATTTCAAATAAACTAACAGAATAACTGAATGACGTTAGTGAAAGTGGACTATAATAGTTACGAAAGTGAAACCACAGGTGTAGTTTTGACAATTTTTAAACTAATGAACTGAAATTGTGATCTTTGACAAACCACATGAACGAAAAAACTAATTAACTCCGTGTCCTAGTTTTCCACCCATCAATTTTGTACTCTCATGACATAAGAACAAAGGTTATATTGTAAGCTCTAAGTGTTGTACATCAATTTTGGGACAAGCGACTTAGTTTTCCACCATCAGTTTTGTACTCACGACATATAAGAAGAAAGATTACACTGTAAGCTACAAGTATTATGCATTACTGTTAACATAAGTTAGTGAATTTGTACTTACATGACATAAAAAGAAAGGTTATATTATAAGCTATAAGTATGGTAACAATTAAAGTTACATCACTATTAACATAACTTATAAATGTAAGTTAAGTTGGTGAATATGTTAATATCATAAACTCATATATTTTATTTTATTGTGAAACAACAGTCTATTAGCAATATATATATTAGCAACTAATATATATGTATATAAACATGAGAGCTATACTATGAAATCATGTAGAGAATAGAACATGGAGAATTCTTATTCATTCATCTAACATCATATACAAATGTCATTATATATAGGCACTCACATTAGTACAATAGTAAATAAAAGAAAGGGGTTATACATGTGGAAGGTCACTACATAATGGATGCATTAATAGATTAGGGGTTATACATGTGGAAAGTCACTACATAATGGATACATTCATAACACTCTCCCTTGACTATCCACATGATGGAATACTATTCTTTAATACGCTTAATGATGTTGTCTCATTAAAAACCTTGCTAGGAAAACCCAATGGGACAAAACCTCAGCTAAAGGAAAAAGAGTGCAACGCGTATTGTCTCCCCCTCAATATAATATGTATCATTTCAAGTAACAAGTGCCAATCTTCTATGAAAGTTGTTGAAAAACTTTTATAGTGAGTGATTTGTCGCTTGATGTGCAATCTATTAATGAACTTGATGTATGATCTTCATGTAAAACTTTAATTACCTCATCTTGTAAGTAGATACCATAAGATCCATGAATGTGTTTTGTTATAATCCCTGCATTTACAAAACTAACCAAACTTGTTGATGGGTTAGTAAAATATGAACCCATACCTTTCGTACCTTAAGGGTATAGAAAATAAATATTTTACTCATTTCACTATCTCCTCGTCGTACACGAGTTAAATCTTGCCAATGAATTTAATGCTATATGTTCGTGTATAGCTAGCAAGATATATTAATACAATTTGTATTGAATTATGGTACTTCATGACCAAGGATCTTTGCTTCTTTGATAGAAGATGATAAATCATTTTTATCTATATCAAATATTTGAACATCATTAAATGTACTTACACCAAAAGCTTTGCCATATGAAAATGTCCAACATTTTCTAGATGTATTATGATTGATGGATTATAATATAAACGTATGTCCTACTATCGAGCCATAAATTTGCAATATTGTATTTCATTTGCAAATTCTTGCTTAAATGTTTGAGCTCTTTTTTTCTCTTCGGGAGATTCAATGACATCATCAACATATATTGCAATACTTGTAAACCCGTTCTTTTAATGAAAACAAATGGACCAACTTCACCATATGTATTTCTCGTTTTCGAGCTCACTGGTGAGTCCATTATATCATATTTGATTCGACTATTTTAGTCCACCTATTTTGTCAACTTCATATAGTATGTTTTGAGGTTTTGACATCAATGCTTCTAGCATTATCAATCCATGAGGGAATTCGTTCCATCTTATCCATATATGCATGTGCTTTCACTCTTCAGGAGTTTTGCTATATAAATTTGCCTATTTAACACATAGATATCTATATCATGTAAAAGTGTCATGAACACTTGATTTTATCTCCAAAATCCATATTGTACCATGCGTGTACCCTATTTATTGAGATATCACAATCACTGGGCACAAGTTTTCGATATATGTTTATTGGTGCACAAGAATTACATCGTTAAGATGTTTTGATTCACCTTTAAAGAACTCAATTGCTTTAAGAAACTCATCAGGAGTTCAATCGTATTCAAAAATGAATTGTATGACAACGATCACATTATTCTCGAGAACTTACTTTACATGAATTACATAATTTAAATCCTTCAAGGACTTGCATGTAAACTTTAGTATCTAAATGATACATAACATTTATAAGACGCATATCAATTCTCTCTTTATATTACCCAGACTAATTAAATACTGGAAAACTATTGCATCCACCACTGGAGAATACGTCTCCTCATAATTAATCATAGGTCTTTACGAAATTGTGCCATCAATTGTTGATCCACATAAAAGACCTAATTATATTAAATATATTTTACAACTTTTTTATGGACTACTAGCCCGTAAGATTACCATTTCAATAGAGAAATCAACTTTACTTTATTTGCGTCGTTCCATTTTGGCCAATCATTTCTTTGTATTTATTCATAGGCAGATTTTAAATCTTGATCCTCATCATTTCATCTTTTCAAGCGCTATATATACAAAAGTATAACGACGTCGATTTTATTTCGATTCCATACACTTCTAGACATGATACAATTTACGAAGAGCTATTTATTTTCAGGTACCTGAGGTTCTTCCAGAACCATCATGTCTAATGTCTTCAAGAAACCTTTTTTTTACTATAACCTCGATTTGACCATCTTCTTCATTACTTGCTCCAATTTTTCGAGGAATTTTTATTTTCTTGGAATCGACTAGTCTACCACGCTTCAAGCCTGCAATAGACTCATTAATATATGGTTTGCCCTAGTAGGACAATTAACTTAATTGGAGCATTAGCAGTTGACTACGTGACTTACTTAGTCACTGTATTTAGGTCAGTTAACATGTTTGGTGATTGATTCTTTAATCTAGGTAATAAATTATCTTTTGAACTTCTTGTTCACACAATTTTGTTTGAGGATCAATGATAATTCATGCATACCCATTCTTTTTTCAACTGCCACTAATCTCCCCCTAATGTTGAAAATGTTAATTTACTTAAAGTAAGATTTAACGAGCCATAAATAAATCTCTCGTTAATTGCTCTAAATATATAATCATAAATAGTATTTTCATCCAACATATATTCCTAACATTATTTGAGTTTCATTCTTTATGCGTTGTGGTGGATCAATTCCAATGTATACCGCACAATAAAAAGTTTGATGGGAAATATTTGGTTTCTGACCAAAACCAACTATAATGGGGAGAAACTATTACAACATGTTGGCTTGATGTGAAATAATGTTACCGCATGTAAAATCACATGTGCTCAAATATGAACTTTTGCTCTCTTGATTATTGGCTTTGCAATCAATTTGTAGACGTTTGATCATCGTCTTCAACAAAAGCAATTTGTGTCTTAAGCATTTAGAAAGTTCAATACTTATTCTAATAATCATTAGTAACATGGATACTAAATTCAATGGTATAACCACCCTAAATATGATAATATGGAATAATATGCTTGCTATATCATTAGCTAAGCTACACACAACTTCAAATTGTAAATTTGATGACCATTTAAACGATGCATCGATTTAAAAACACTAAATGGTATCATGTTTGGATATATACATCCTTCATTCATTCCATAATATTTTAGAGATTTATACCATTAATTGGCAGATAAATAATTTCCCTTAAGAGCAAACATAATATGCTATCAACTAGAAGAATCTTCAAGTTCTTCATTATATTTCACATCATCATTGACTCGGTGTGGTCTAACCGGTCATACCAATAAAGTAAATAATCATGATCCATAAACTTATGGTTTATGATATTGTATATGTATTACTTGCACGTATGTAATACAAAACATAAGATATGAAAGAATGCATTATAACTTCAAAGTTCAAACCATCGTGTTATGCAATCACTAGTTTACCACTTTTGGTGGTCAATCTCATCATGACTATCATTATAATACTGATATTCGATCTCAATATTAGCTTCACTATCTTATAATTTCTGATAGTTTGATCTCTTATTAACATGATGATGGTTGCACTTCTAATGGTCAATCTCATTATTAATATGATCATGATTACAACTTTCTCAATGATGCCAATGATCAATGTATATTCACTTCATGCATCAGAGTAAAACCATACAATTTTTACGGTTTTCCATTATTTTCTCAAACATATAGATATACAGTCGTTTCAAACCGTTTATACCCTTTGAATGATATTGCTACTTCAGGAGTATATTTGAGGTTTGACAAACAAAATTTGTTTTATCTGATTTCCCTCATAAATAAACTTCTCTTCGTATAACATCAATTGAGAAGTAATTATATGTCCAAGTCATATAATATTTCTTTTATACTTGATAATGAGATACAAGGAGTATGACACTTTGGGTGTCAAATCGAAGCATATTTCTACTTTTTCTTGAGAATGACAATAAACCACAACTTTGGTTTAGTCGTTCTCTTCGGTATTATCAATGCAAAGAAGTGATAGCATATAGAATACAAGGTAGAGATAGCAACAAATCATACAATACATGACCTTATAGCATGTCATCATATAAAAACAACTTATAATGGGCATTTATAACATAAGAAACTTTTTTATCACTAATAAGCAAACGCATATAATTTATGTAATAACTTATTATGGTATAACCAAACATAATATCTTATATATTTTGAACACTTACTTTAAAACTTAAACATATATCTCTTTCAAGTTCTCATATCATTTATTACTTGTATTTGAAAATTTTATTTGAAAATTGTAATACTGATGAATTACATAACATACTCATTTTTTTCTTCTCAAGTATTGATATTTAAACAACTGATGACATTATATAAGCAATCTATACATTGTACATATGAAGCAATAGCAATAGTCACTATTTTATACTAGCAATAGTAATAGTTAATATGCAAATAAATTGTTAAACATTATGACATGTCATAATGAATGCATTAGAGGTACCGACATTCGCTAGAAAATATTTCTCTAAAAACAACTAATGATATCTAGCAATATTAATCTATTATATGAATTTCTTATATGCAAAATTTGTTATAGCATTAATCTTAGTATAAGTACCAAACGATATTTGCATAATCATGTTATAACAATAATAATAATTAATAATAATAATAATAATAATATATTGCATTATAAGTTGTATAGTTATTTAAAACTAAATCAATTGATGTTACTCACATAACTCATTTATATCTAATTATGTAAAAGTCTTTTGGCATGCTATGTATTAACAATGACTAATGAAAACAATTAATTACAGAATTCATATCCATTTAAATTATAAACTATATAAAATGAAAATCTAATACATACATCATGTATATATTACCACCAATACAAGCATATATACCTAATACAATTGCATTGTTTAATCCATAAATATTGAGTTTCATACTTTTTAGTATTGAATATTGAATTTAATTGTTTTTTATGGATTCTAAAAGCACATATAATATTCACTAGATTGCAAATTAACTTTCTCAAATCAAAATAATTCAACAATTTTATTTACAACTTAACAAGGTTAATAAAGAAGCATAAATATATGATTATGGTGGCTTAAAGAATATGTAGATGAGCATCACTAGATTGTAAGAGTCCTAAACAACATATATTAAATTAACTAATTAAATGATAATTCAGCCAATTTAGAATAATAGAAAGGATCATTTGTAAAAGAGAAAAATACAATAAATATTGTAATATCGTCGTCGTCAACGAAAACTATAGTTATTCAATTAATAATGAGTATTAGAAAAATATGAATTAGTCAATTGTAACGTCATAATTTATGATGTAACATCTAAATCCTTATGAATACCAACATGCTAATATATATATAATAACTTCTAAAAGCAAATGGAAAAATATATAGATAAGAGTTCAATCATGAGACTACATTCTAGAATTTATAGTAATGATCAGTTTTATTTATATATGTATATTAATAAGTGTCACCAGTAGATTGATGTATCATCATCAAATATAATATAATAATCATACGAAGAATCATACCTTTATTAGTAGAGATAGTTGCATAATTATTGGGTTGCTTTCTCAACAGTGCGATATTAATTAGGTTAGAAAATAATGCACATCAAAGGCAAGGA
This sequence comes from Scalesia atractyloides, assembly GCA_947069175.1. Lineage (NCBI taxonomy): Eukaryota > Viridiplantae > Streptophyta > Magnoliopsida > Asterales > Asteraceae > Scalesia > Scalesia atractyloides. Next base: position 9,312 of record CAMTDV010000441.1, read on the forward strand.
AAAAGGGATACCAAGGGTGGCAAAACACATAGAGCACGTTCGTGCTGATAACGTGTTGTGAAGCAACAGTCTATTAGCAACTAATATATGTATATAAACATGAGAGCTGACTATGAAATCATGTAGAGAATAGAACATGAAGAATTCTTATTCATTCATCTAACATCATATACAAATGCCATTATATATAGGCACTCACATTAGTACAATAGTAAATAAGAGAAAGGGGTTATACATGTGGAAGGTCACTACATAATGGATGCATTCATAGATTAGGGGTTATACATGTGAAAAGTCACTACACAATGGATACATTCATAACTTATTTAATAATTATAAAACTTCATCACATGTTACATGTTTAATAGCTAGAAAATATTCTTGTCATAATTTTAGCAAAATTTGATTTATGGGCGTTAATGTTTTGTTATTGATAATAATAAGAGATTACAATCATATATATAAGAATACTAATTACACTTTAGTACCCTAGACAATATTAAACTTAATTATCTAAACCGACATATCTAATATTCTCCGCAAGTTCAGGGCGGTTAGCAATCTACAACTTGGATCGTAGAAACTCAAACTTCTGAGAAGACAATGGCTTTGTAAAGATATCAGCAATTTGGTCGTCTATAGAGATGAACTTGACATTTAGTTTTCCATGAGTAACTTGTTCACGTACAAAGTGATAGTCAACTTCAACATGCTTGGTGCGAGCATGAAAGATAGGATTAACTGTGAGATATGTTGCGCCAAGATTATTACACCAAAGTGTTGATGCCGAGCTATCCAATCCAAGCTCACTAAGAAGAGACTTCAACCAACTCAACTCTGCAATAGTATCTGCAATGGCCTTATACTAGACTCTATTGAGGATCGAGAGACAGTTCTCTGCTTGCGAGCAGACCATGAAATTAGATTCGAGCCTAAGTAGATAGCATGATCGACGATCATCGGGCAACCAGCCGAGTCAGAGTCTGAAAAGGCTTGAAGCTGATAGCCCGTGTTGTGACGAATCCATAAGCCCAAATTTAGCATGCCTTAAGATAAGTAAGATGCGTTTGACTCCGGCCCAATGGTTTTCAGTGGGAGCATGCATGAACTGGCAAACTTTATAAACCGCAAATGCAATGTCAGGATGAGAAAGAGTAGCACACTAAAGAGCCCCGACCGTCTGTCTATAGCGAGAGGGATCATCGAGTAATGGGCTATCAGCCGGTAATAAGATGTGGGAAGTATGCATGGGAGTTGAGATCGGTTTGCAGTCTGCAAGACAGCTCGATGTAAAATCTCTCGAACATATTTCCGTTGTGAAAGAACTAGTCAGAACCCCGATGGACAACCTCAACAACCAAAAAATAATGTAACTGCCCCATATCTTTTAGTGCAAACGAGAATTGAGACGTTTCAATAATGGTGGCGACAATAGTGGACTTGTTACCAGTGATGATGATGTCATCAATATTACCAGAAGATAGACAAGAGAACCCGAATGGTTGAGGATGAAAAGTGAAGGGTCTCTCTTAGATCCATAAAACCCCAACTGATGAAGGGCAGTAGACAATTTGGTGAACCAGGCACGAGGAGCTTATTTGAGCCCACACAATGATTTATTCAATAAGCAGACATAATCAGGTTTGGTTGGATCAATGAAACCAGGAGGTTGCGCATTTAGATAGTTTTCTTAAGATCACATGGAGAAAAGTGGTCTGAATATCCAACTGTCTAAGAGGCCGTTTGTTTGTAACGGCCAGAGATAAGATAGTGCGAATAGTGGCAGGCTTGATGATGGGGCTGAAAATCTCATGATAATCCACGCCATGCTGTTGATGAAAACCCTTAGCAACAAGACGGGCCTTGTGCCTGCTAATGTTACCATGTTCATCAGTTTTAACCTGTAAATCCATTTACAATCAACAATATTAGCATTAGGGACAGGGGGCACAAGTGTCCATGTGCCATTCCTATAAAGCGCAACCAACTCATCAGCCATAGCTTGGCGCCATTCTATAGACTTATTAGCAACGGTAAAGCTGGTAGGTTCAAGAGGAAGAGATAGGGAAGCGGTGGCAGCATAAGCGGTCGGGTTATATCGGTCAGGTTGTTTGGGATTAGGACGAAGGTTAAAGGGTTGAGGCCGAGGGGCTGGTGGTGGAGAAGGAATATTCTCGGGTGGAGGGCAGCGGGGTTAGGTGGTATAGGTGGAACGGATGGTGATGGTGGTGATTGAGGAGGTGATGATGGTGGTGTTGGTGGAGGCGATTGTGGAGGTTTCGGTGGGAAGCCAGGTGGTGGATGAGGATAGATAGAGATGTAAGGAGGAGTAGGTGGTGAGGAAGGAATATTAGGTGAGGGCTGATAAGGAAAGGCATGTTCATTGAAGCGAACATGTCTAGCAATGTAGATCCGTTCATTAGAGGGATGAAATCATCGATAACATGGTGCGCGAGGCTGTAACTGAGGAAAATACAAGGAGTTGAATGGAACTCAATTTTGTGATGGTTGTACGGATTAAGGTAAGGAAAGCATTGACAACAAAAACTCGTAGAAACGAGTAATCAGGTTTTTGTTTGGAAACATGTTCAAAGGGAGATTTGTTTGAGGAGACACGAGAGGGGAGCCGATTGATTAAGTAAACGGTTGTTTCAAAGGCAAAGTGCTAGAAGCGTTGAGGAAGGCTGGATTGAGCCAAGAGAGTTAGTCCAGTTTCCACAACATGACGATGACGGCGTTCAACGAAGCCATTTCGCTCACTGGTGTGAGGACAAGACCGTCTATGGATGATACCAAGGTTACGACAAAGATTGTTGATAGGCCGAAATTCCCCACCCCAGTCGGATTGGATACATTTTAACTTGGTGTTAAATTGGCGTTTAGTCATGGTAATAAAGTTTGTTAAAATAGTGTAAACATCAAATTTTTTTATTCAGAGGATAAATCTACATATAACGGGTACAATGGTCAACACAAAAAGAAAATAACAATGACCATCAAGAGATGGTGTGGGAAAAGGGCCCCAAACATCACAATAAACAAGATCCAAAATATTATTGCTACGAAAAGTAGAATCAGGTAAAAACAACTTTGAGGATTTTCCCAATTGATAAGAAGAACACAAGTTATTTGATAATTTATCCGAAACAGGTAAAGAACAATAAGAAATAATTGAACGGAAAACTTGAGCATGAGGATGTCCTAATCGTTGATGCCAAATGTTTGAAGAAGCTTTGACGGCAGTGAAGGCAATCTTAGATAGAGACTTGAGTTGCGGAAGACAAATGGAGTACAAACCATTTTCACTAGGCCCGTGAGGAAGGTAGTGCGTGTAGACTAGTCCTTCACAACAAAAAAAAGAGTGAAATTCAAAGAAAACATTGTTGTCAAGGCAAGATTTTTGAACGGATAAAAGGTTTTGTTTTTAGTTCAGGAACATAGAGAATGTCAGAAAAGGTAAAAGTTTTGTTTGGTGAGTATATTTTGGTTGAGCCAATGTGACAAATGGGTACAAAATTACCGTTACCAACAAGTAAAGAATCGTTACCATAGTATGCCTCAGAGTTGTTCACGTTAGATAGGTCTAGAGTGGCATGATGATTTGCACCAGTATCAGGCTTCCAAGTAGTTCCAGGAGTGGAGCCAGTCTTTGAGTATGTGGCAAAATTGGCTTGTGGTGAGGATGAGATTGGTTCTGCTGATTTGGGCACTAAGAAGGTAGATGACCTATTCAACATCTGTTACAATGGCCATAAACAATGGTTTGGGTTGAAGCCCAAGAAAACTGTCGCGTGCCACTGTTATCCCGAGGGCGATTGTTGAAGCCACCACGTGAGCTGCCACGAGAGGAACCGCGTGATCCCCGACCACCTCGGTTATTATTGAAGAACCGAGAACCATAGTATGCTTGAGGCCGTGGGAAAGAAATAGGGTTTAGTTGATAACCCAATTGGGAGGCCATAAGTTGAATGTTACAGCCGTGAGTGGATGTGATGTTGAAGCAGCATTAACCACGAAAGCCTGTGGGTTGTGGCCAAGATTTTGTATTAACATAGTCATGATCACTCAAAAGACCATGTAGTGCACGAAAACTAACAGGAGGTGAACGAGCCAGGAAATTACCCTTAAGACCATTGTATTCCTCTCGAAGCCTTGCAAGAGTTAGCATTACTAAATCCTTGTCCTTCATTAGTTCTCCAATATTAGCAAGAGCAGTGGCATACTCTTGAGCCCTGCTAAGGTAATCGGCTGGTTTTTCATCACCTTTCATGGTGATTCTAAGAAGTTGATTTTTGAGAGTAAACTCATGAGAAGATGTAACAGGCGCATAAGCTCGTTCAAGAGACAACCATACCTCACGTGATGTTTTGCCCTGAATATGTATGTCGACAGGAATCTTCAGACACGGTAGAGATGATAAGCATACGAATATGAGCATCGTTTGAGATCCACGGGGTGTAGCTTGGATTGTCGGTAGTTGTAGATTCGTTGGTGACTTTCTGTTCAGGGCACGGAAAATTTATGAAAGATTCAATCATAGAGCGCCAATAGCCATAGTTGTTAGGTCTGAGACAAGGAAAATTTATGAGAGTTGTGAACAGTTTTCTCCTGGTGTGAAAAAAGAGATTATTGCTGCCATGAAAACTGTTGGTTGCTGTCGATTGGAAACTGCTGTTGATTAGAAAGTGTTGCTGCTGTTGGAGGATGACTGAAACTGTTGGTTGTGTTGGTTGAAGCTGTTGCTGCGATGTTGCTGTTGTGGTTGGCAGAAGAATAGGAACAAAGGTATCGTAGTTTTTGTTATTGATAATAATAAGAGATTACAATCAAATATGTAAGAATACTAATTACACTTTAGTACCCTAGACGATACTAAAATTAATTATCTAAACCGACATAGTCTAATAATTGTAAACACTTGTTTCTTTCACCAATTTTAACATATAATTATATTATTTTGATGTTTAGACACTTAAATTGTAGAAACTATGATGCACATATAGCTTTAAAGCTTTTGTTAGGCTCGTGTTTTTTTAAAACAAAAAGATAATCATAAGCAAAGGAATAAAAGACATAATATACATGTCCTCTTATAGTTACACTACTTAAATTCTTTGTTTTTTCTTTTTAAGTGACGAACAAACCCATAAAATTTACTCCTAAAATCTGTATATCGATCACTTTATGGGACTTGAAGCCGCACGACTTATAATCTTTCAACTTCTTAAATGTTGATATGGAGAGTGACATTCGTAAAAGGTATGCAAATCCATACTTGAGCAAATTTACCAAACTGTCACTATGTGACCAACCAATGTTAGGTTCAAATATATATCATATGTCTTACACCTGCAATACCAACTAATCTTGAACTATTTGCTTTATCAACTTTCGGTGTTGAACAGGACATGACTATATGGTCGATCACTTGTCGGATTCTAAATGGTATTTGATGTTTATCCATATATGCACATTTATGGAAAGGGTGCAAAAAGATATGGCCAAAGCACTAACCACTTATCTATCAAGGGAATTAAGCAAAGTTTATCAATGTCACACCCCGACCCGTAGCGGTAAAAGGTGATCGGGGCATAATTGGGTTATCATCAAAGCTCATGACATTTATTATGACGTTTCATATTCATTAATACAATTTAATGGGAAATATACAATCATAATTACATCATGTCCTAAACATCATTCTAGACTTCATTGTTTTCTTCTAAGGCATTTCCTATGTTTTCCTTGCTTCATCCTGTTCACCTGTATCATGTGTAAAAATGGTTTTTGGATCAACAAAAAGTTGGCGAGTGAATCCTATGAAAAACATTTGAACAAGTTTATTGAATTGATTATAAAATAAAGTGCACAACCACACATGAGTAAAAATAGATGTAAACTTATTCACCAATCATTTAATATTACATAATGCACACACGAACAATAATGGATTTGTTTTGAGGCACGCGTTGCTCAACTCGTCTCCCACGAGGAACTGATGGGCCTAATGAATGATTGCATATAACTTGACAATATGAAATACATAACTACAAACACTATATACAATCTAAGTTTAGATCACAATATGGTATGGCACAAGTTTAAATAAACGAGTTAATTTTAGTGACACGTGACACACCCAAAACGTGTAATTAAAAAGGGGAGTTGTAAGATTCACTCACATTGGGTGCGTTCGGTTGATGATGTTGAATGCGCACGAAGTTGGTTTTAACCACGAGTGAAACTAACCTAGATAATGGCATAATGGTTCGGTAAGTAAGCGGATTTTATTAATCAATTTTAGTAGGATTGTTGGATATATTTTTGTGAGTTTAAGGCTATTTTCTAACCTTAAAAATGTTATTTTTAAGTATTTTTAATGTAAATAAATAAATAAAAGTAATAAAAAAAATGTTGATTTTTTTGACTGTTGACTTTGTTGACTGTTGACTTTGTTGACATGTTTTATTGTATAATTGTGTGCGCCGGGTGAGGCTCGAACCCGAGACCTCCCGTTCGCGTGCACGCAGCTCTACCAACTGAGCTACGTGTCTAACCCGAAATATTTTTGTTTTTAATTATATTTTATACCTTAATTGAATTAATCCGAAAATCATTTATTTCAAAAACGATTTAAATGACTCGCTCGGTGTTCTCCACAGGTCTCGAACCCGGGACCTGTGGGTTAGGTTAACACACAGTCCACCGCTGGACTGTGTGTCTAACTTGGTAAATACTCTGATTTTTATTATACTTATATACAAACTACATTATTTCATTTCTGCCTTATATAAAAAGTTTGATAATTGTCCGGACCGGTGCGGTAGTCTGGACTCGAACTCGTGACATGTGATTTAAACGTTCACACAGTCCACCACTGGACTGTGTGTCTATCTTGGTTATTATTCCGGTTTTTATTAAACTTAACATCTATTGCAGTGAATCCGGTTCGGTTAAAAAAAAGAACATTTTTATTAAGGCGAGTGTGCGTGGGACAAGAATCGAACTCGGGACGTAAGCGTGTTTATTTGCACACAGTCCACCGCTGGACTGTGTGTCTAACCCGGGATATATCTTGATTTTAATTAAACATATACAATACTGAAACTTCGTCTTCTTCGTTAGACTTAACCAGAATCGGTGTCTGACTGGTTCAACGATTTTTAATCATGTTCCTTAGTGTGTTGTGATTAATTACATGTGCGATAAATAAAAAGAACGAGAGATTAAGTGTAAGATATACCGAACAGTGGCTCCTCTGTTTCGCCGGCGAAACTCCGGTGACAGCAAGCTATTCCGGCGACGTGTGTCCTGCGGCAGAGGGTCTTCAGCGAGCTTGAGGTGAGTGTGGGTGGCTTCGGTATGAGCTCTGGGTGTTCAGTAAGGCTCAGAGGTGAAAGGCTCGGTTTTCCGGCGAGTTGCAGAAATTCTCCGGCGAGTGAATTTACGTCGGGAAAGAGTGTGATTGTGAGCGAAAAAGCTAACAGAGGTTAGAGGGGGTATTTATAGGGCAGGACATCGACGAATTTAGTCCGTTTTCCGTCTTGATTCGTCGGTCAATAGGTTTTCCGGCGGTTATGACTTGCGTCGCGGTTTCAGTCGTCGGTTATAACCGATGTAATAGTTAAGGCTTCGGTTAAAACAGAAGAAACCGTCCGATCTCGGCGAAATCGTCGGGATTTCCGACGACTGCGATTAGGCGCGTCGGTTTTGAATTCGAGATTCATGTTATGTATTAATTATTTCTAATAATGAACAAGAAACACAAGTGGCGCAGTGGTTGGATGGTTGGAAGTTAAGTCATTGCTGAATTCGCTGGCTGACCCGGGTTCGAAACCCGGCAGCAGCCTTTTATTTTTATTTCCTTATTTTAAATACTTTTTTAAATATAAATTATATATTCCAATATACTTATTAATTATGTATCGTTTAAAATTAATTTGGGCATTAAATACGCCACGAAATTTTTAACTGATTGTTCGGTTAATAAACGGAGCGGGTTTGGTAAATCCGGTTTTTTGACGGATGTTTCAATCAAGACAATCTTAGTGTTGAAACACTTCTACTAAAATGAAATGATAATGCGATGACCATCATAATCCTGAACGGGACTCTTTGTACTACTTATGGCCAAATGATGAAATGTACATTGCCTACTAAAAAGCTTAAAGATGTCAAAATATGTGATTTCAACCATGATATCAAAATCTGCCAAACCAAATCTTAGTTCTAACTCACAATAGATGATATAACAATATGAAGTTTAAAATGTGTCTATTGCCTAATTTGGTCTTCTATCTGGACCCAACAGGAATCATCTTCACCGTAGCAGCAATCGGCATGCCTAGAAAACCAATACTCACACTTGCAAACCACTGGGGAAGAGTGAGAGGACTTGTGTTTGCAAAGGTACCCAAATAGTCAATGATTATGATCTGGAAGATGACTGTGCAGCTTAAAACACCCAGAAACACATAATTCTTTAGCATTCCTTTAAACACGTCTATTTTCTCCATCTCTCTAGAGCTGATCTCATTGAACACCTGCATTAAATCAACATAAACAAAACACGAATATGTAGGAATAGCGGAACCGCATAATAACAAAGGCCGTTACAACTTAAATAACCGACTTATCTATCACAATCAGAGCAATGTATCTACTATGCGGTTCTCAACATATTCTTGGTTTTGAAATGAACATCATTTATTTATTTATTTAACGAACCTGACAGAAGACGAATGAGTTGAAGATAAGTGTGTTGAGAACCAAATCAGAGTCTGAGTTGTCAAGGTGAAAGGCTGATCTTCCTCTGGTCTGAAGGAACCATATGACCACAAATTGATATAATGACTGTCCCATAATGTTCCTCCACATAACATTTGTTATGAAGTTTCCTTTTCTTCCGACTGGTTGCCGCTCCATCAATTCATCGGTAGGAGGTTCAGTGGCTAATGCAAGTGCTCCCAGTGTATCCATTATCATGTTTACCCATAGTAGCTGAACAGCAGTCAGAGGAGCACTTCCTGCAAACATAAAAGTACATTAAAAAGATAAAATAAAAATTAACAGAAGCTCCACCCCCTCCCGGCTCCCCTTAAAGGACAACTGCATGATTACCTGTCAGACAGGCAGAAGAAAAGTTGACAATTAGCGCGACAACATTCACTGTCAGCTGAAACTGCACAAACTTCTGTATGTTCACATAAACCGAGCGACCCCACTTTGCCACAGTGACAATTGTGGAAAAATTATCATCTAGAATGATCACATCAGCACTCTCTTTCGCCACCTGGATAATTCAAACCGAATGAAATTATAGTAATAAACTATTAGCTTTGAACTATGAAGTTAATGCGGTAAAAAATCGGATATCGGTAAAGGACCGGCATTTGAGATATAGGCCATCGCGGTGGGATATTGGTAATTTCAATATCATGCAGAATTTATATATAGCAATTTAACACTGACAATTTAGTATACTCTCCTACCATCAACAAATTAACCTTTTGCAACTTGCAAAACACTAACAATTGTACCAAGTAGGAATTGATTAAGACTTAAATCACTAACATTTAACACTAACAATTAATAAGTAAGACTCAAAACACTAATAGCAGCAATAAGAAGAGGACGAATGGTAGAACTAAGAAGAAAGGTATTGATATTAGGAAAATCGGTGATATATCAATAAATTATCGGTCTATATTGCTGATAATATTGGTACCGATATTCTGACCAATATTTGACACCGATATTTTACATGGGGATTGATAACCGATATATCGGTGATATATCACCGTATTAACTGCGTAGGATTTGAATAATATCCCATCCAATAAGAGGCTAGAATAACTATATCATTACCTCCGTCCCTGCAATTCCCATTGCAAGTCCAATGTCTGCTTCATGAAGTGCTGGAGCAACACAACAACACAACAACCACAGCTTGAGTCTAAATTCTGATAGTATACATGTTTGAATGATGACAGTACCTCTCTCGTTTGTTATGATGGAGAGGTTAGTCTATGTAGAAAATGGAACACAATCCAATTTCTTTAAATAATGAGATGATATGAATGCTAAATTAGGGAGTATAACACAAACTTCAACCAAAACAATACTAAATCCTACATGGAACTTCTCATAACCGCCTGATAATGCCTCTGATCCTTTGGCAAGAATACTTATATATAGGAAGTACCAGCGGCGTATCCACCATATTCTTGTCAAATTTTCATTGACTTTATCCGCAAGTTATGATTAGTTCTATGTGACTCTACAACAAACACAACAACCAAAACTTGAGTCTTAATTCTGATAATATCCATGTTTGAATGATGACAATACCTCTCTCGTTTGTTATTATGGAGAAGTTAGTCATTGTGGAAGTGAGACATAGCTCAACTTCTTTAAATGATGAAATTGAAATACGCTGAAATGTATGATGAACAAACTTCGACCAAAACATACTAAATCCTACATGGAACCTCTCATAACTGCCTGATAATGCCTCTGATCCTTTGACAAGAATACTTATATATAGGAAGTACCAGCGGCGTATCCACCATATTCTTGTCAAATTTTATTGACTTTATCCGCAAGTTATGATTAGTTCTATGTAACTCTACAACAAACACAACAACCAAAACTTGAGTCTTAATTCTGATAGTATCCATGTTTGAATGATGACAATACCTCTCTCGTTTGTTGTGATGGAGAGGTTAGTCATTGTGGAAGTGAGACATAGCTCAACTTCTTTAAATGATGAAATTGAAATACGCTGAAATGTATGACGAACAAACTTTGACCAAAACATACTAAATCCTACATGGAACCTCTCATAACCGCCTGATAATGCCTCTGATCCTTTGACAAGAATACTTATATATAGGAAGTACCAGCGGCGTATCCACCATATTCTTGTCAAATTTTCATTGACTTTATCCTCGAGTTATGATTAGTTCTATGTGACTCTAAAACAACCACAACAACCAAAACTTGAGTCTTAATTCTGATAGTATACATGTTTGAATGATGACAATACCTCTCTCGTTTGTTGTGATGGAGAGGTTAGTCTATGTAGAAATGGAATACAATCCAATTTCTTTAAATGATAAGATGCTATAAATGCTAAATCAGTAAGTACAAAACAAACTTCAATCAAGACAATACTAAATTCCACATGGAACTTCTCATAACCGCCAGATAATGCCTCTGATCCTTTGACAAGAATACTTATATATAGGAAGTACCAGCGGCGTATCCACCATATTCCTGTCAAATTTTCATTGGCTTTATCCGTAAGTTATGATTAGTTCTATGTGACTTTAAAACATAAACAAACTGAAATAGTAATTCGCATTAGGATCCTTGGATAAGATTCCACTTTATAACTGAGATACGGGAAAATTGAGATAACATAAAGAAAAACATAAAAACTAAGCGGCTGGAGTTGAATCTTCATTTTCGATGAAGGGGACTAGTTGGGTGTTTTCGTTTGGGCCGTCATTATCTTCAACAGGATTGGCGTTGATGTTGAAAACTCTTCCTCTTGCTGGTGGCCTAGCGATTTGGTTTCCTTGATTTGCTTGGTTAACTGGGTTTGCTTGAGCTTGGGTGTTTATGATGTTAACCAATTGAGGGCACGTGTTTCTAAAGTGGGTAGGGTCGCCACAATTGAAACAAGCTCGAACATATGGGAACATGGGGTATTGGGGTTGTTGATAGGTTTGGATCATGTTTTGAGTAGGGGGAGAGATTTGGTTTTGAGGGGTGCGGCAAACCTTGCTCAAATGACCATAGCGTCCACAATTTGCACATAGTCGACAAGGTAAGGTAAGGGGATGGTGATAAAAACAGGTGTTACATCGAGGGTGAGGTCCAAGGTATGGTTTCTTATTTGGGTAAGTTGAGTTGGGTGCTACTTGAGTGATTGGGATAGCTTGGATGGGTATGGCTTGTGAAATTGGTTGATTCCGTTGTGTGACAGCGAAAAGTTGCCCATCTCGTTTTCTCTTAAAAGTGGGTTGAGAAGAGGATTCGGTTTGGGTGGAGTTTGAAGTTTCAGTCGATGTCTTATCCTTCTTCTTCTCCTCCTTGAAGTCTTTGTTCCGGATTCGGTTTTCGGTGAGCTCTGTAGCTAACTCCATTGTTGCTTCCAAAGTTGCAGGCGTGGTACTTATTACAGAGTCTTGAATTTTTGACGGAAGACCTCGAATGTAGTGCTCGATCAAACGGTAGAGGGGAGTGAACAAGTTGGGAACCATTTGATTTAACTTGAGGAATCTTTTGTTGTATGTGGTGTGGTCGCCTTCCTTTTGCTTCAACGAATAGAACTCATCTTCTAATTTCTTGATTTCGCTCCTTGGGCAAAACCGTCTTGTCATGATTTCCTTCAACTCTTCCCAAGTCAAAGTCATAGCTGTAACATCCGTCAAAAACGGGTTTTACCAAACCCGCTCCGTTTATTAACCAAACAGTCAGTTAAAAATTTCGTTGCGAATTAAATGCCTAAAATAATTTTAAACGATACATAATCAATTATTATATGGGATTATATAATTAGTTTTTGAAAAACTGTCAAAAATAAGAAAATAAAAATACTTTGGTTCTGCCGGGTTTCGAACCCAGGTCAGTAACCGATCCAGCAACAAACTTAACACACAACACTTAAACCACTGCGCCACTTGTATTATCTGTTAATTATTAGAATCATTTAATTCATATCATGAGTTTCCGAATTCAAAACCGGCGCCCAGAGTTCAGTCGTCGGAAATCCCCGCAATCTCGCGACATTTAACGACATCTTCAGTTATAACGTAAACATTTACTAGGACATCGGTTATAACCGACGTCTGAGTCCGCGACACAAACTATAACCGCCGGAGAAATTCAAACCGATGAATCAAGTCGGAAATCGGACCAAATCCATCGACGACTTGCCCTATAAATACCCCATCGAACCTCTGCAAACTTTTTCGCTCAAAACCGCACCCTTTCTCGGCGAAAACTCACTCGCCGGAGATCACCTGCAAATCGCCGGAAAACCGGGTTCTTCATTTCTGAGCCTTACTGAACCCCTTAAGCTTATACCGAAGTCACCCACATCCTTTGTAAGCTTTCTGGAGACTCGCTGCTGCAAGACACCCGACGCCGGAGCCTGTTGCTGTCGCCGGAGTTTTGTCGGAAAAACAGAGGAAGCCAGTCGGTATACTTCACGCCTAATTTCCTTTCTTTTTACTTATATCTCATCTGTAGTTAACCTAAAAACGCTAAAGAAACCTGAATAAAACTTCGAACCAGATCGTCATCGTTTCTTGATAAAACTCAACGAAGAAGACGAAGTTACGGTAACTTATAAGTATAATATAAATCAAGAAATAACTCGGGTTAGACACACAGTCTAGCGGTGGACTGTGTGCACAATAAACACACTAACGTCTCGAGTTCGAATCCTGTTCCACACACGCTGCCTTAATAAAAATGATTTTTTTTGTTAACCGAACCGGAGTCACACTGTTATATGCTAAGTATATTAATAATCGGAATAATAACCAAGTTAGACACACAGAAATTCAAACGATGAATCAAGTCGGTAAATCGAACATAATCCATCGACGATTGCCCTATAAATACCATGAAAACTCTGCCAAAACTTTTTCGCTCAATAACCGACCTCCTTTTCGGCGAAAACTCACTCGCCGAGAAATCACCTGCAAATCGCCGGAAAACCGGGTTCTTCATTTCTTTATGAGCCTTACTAAAACCTTGAAATTATACCGAAGTCACCCACTTACTTCGTAAGATTCTGTAAGACTCTCTCGATGCAAGAAACTCGTGAAGGATAGTGATTGCTGTCGCGGAGTT
>CAMTDV010000443.1:0-22244 GCA_947069175.1 Scalesia atractyloides
TATATTAAAAACGCTTAGGAGATAAAAGTTCTTACGATTCTCACACATAATTAAGATGGCTTGCAAATTATCCATCCCATATACATAAGAAAAGAAAGAAAAACATTTGGGAGTTAGGATCATATGAAAATCACTAAACTAATTGAGAACCTTGAAGATAATTTTAAACCACACATTTTTCCTAAGAAAGAAATGCAAAAAAAGACGCAATTTTCTCTTCATTTGGAAAAGTCCCAGTCTTATCTTTTTTTGTTGGATATACACACATTTATATTATCAATCTTCAATTATATATATATATATATATATATATATATATATATATATAATATATATATATATATATATATATATATATATATATATAATATTGATGTATGTATTTCTTAAACACTAGTTGCAGGTATAAAGTATTAAAGACATGTTAACATAATCCTTATTAAAATGAGGATCATGTCTAGTTGTCAAGTGACCAAGTAGGTTTAATGTTTGAATTGATTGGGTTTGGGAAATTAAAGAATTGTAATTATGGATTGGACAAATTCTTAAGATTGTGACACATATTGTATTGTGTATCAACAAACAAACAAGTTAAAAAAATACCATGAGACTATAATACACGAACAGCAAATTATTGAGACATGATCCTTTGGTGTAACATCACGTTTTTGTATGTGTTGGGATGTCGTGTGCTAGGAAAAAAGAGAATGTTTCTATATACATAAAGGTGTGAATAATATAAAAAAATATATTGATTATTTAATTGAAAACAAAAAATTATGATACAATAAAATCGCAATGCAATACTTAAAAGAGAAAAACATTAGAAGAAAAAATGTAACTGATAAATGAAATTTAAAAATTTTGATTCTATTCTATATAAATTAATAAATTTACATTGTGTGAAATAAAATAATTGTTAATAATGACTTGAATGGTTTTGGTGTGCATACATAAAATTTGATCAACAAATATTATAAAAGGACCAAACAAGAGCATATATAAGATCCCTAAATATATCTGCATATATGAATGTGGCAACTGGAACTTACTTTGGTGTGTGAATCACTTTCCCTGTCTCTTAAGTAAAACCAATTTATCATAATACGTTGAACTTATTAGGATGTTTTAATTTGTATACTATAAACGTCAAAGCACTTATGTGGCTAGAGATGAAAACATTTAGATATTGATGACACCCGATTACATATATAGTTTTGCATATTTCGAGCGATATTTGAATTTTCAAATGAGGTAGATGACATTTCAAACCATTTAAATTCCTAATTGCTAGCCGATGTTTGCACAACTAGAAAACTGGTCGCTTTCAACTCACAGTTATCTAAGATTTTTCTACGATTGCTATGATTAACGCATTTAACACAAACTATTATAATAATTTATTGTCTATGACATTATAGCCAAGTGGTATCTTAGGGGGTGTGATAAGACTTGAGAACAATTAGGTCATAGGTTCAATTACCTAATTATTATTTTTTATATTTATGAATTACAACAATTATCTTTACAACATTAAATAAAAATAAGTATCAAAACAACATAAAAAATAAAATGTTTCATTAAACCAAAATTAAAAAAGATTACAACCCAACTTAATTAAAATAATACATAAAAATTTAACTAGAATCAATGGCTTAATTGTTTAAATGAGCACGCAAAATTCTCCAAACACCCAAGATGATGAAAGCTTGTGTACTTATGAATTTGGTACTCGGCACTGGTCACCTTAATCGCTTGATCTACAGTTATGCCCTCTTCATGGTTGAGGGCATTGATAAAGAGGCTCTAAAAAAACCCCAAGTTGCTCGCATCATAATAAATCTTCAGTAATGTAATTCAAATTATGATTGTTTGCACCCACTTGATGACGAAAGCGCGTCAAAATCGTGTTCCAAGTAGCAGCATGATTTGGATGGTGCCCTAGCTTCGCAACATGCACTTTACTTGTAGCCAAAGCGATATCCTTTTACTTGGTCCATCGGTTCCCCATAAAAATAGTTGAAAATATGATAGAGATAATAGATTTTGAAAGTGTTTTGTGAATAAATTTATGTGTTTTAGAATGGTTATGATATATATATATATATAGTTTTCAAATTTAATGAAATTGAATATATTTTTTTATTAAATGGTAGTTAATGTTTGCAAGGGTAACTTACCTTGAAAAAAACAAAAGCACCGCATTGTCTCAAGCATAAGGGGTTTTTTTTTACCCAACTACGCGATGTAGGGGCAGTGTGGTCTGTGTGGTTTGACCAACCACGTACCACTACTTTTGGTCTAAGTAATAAAAATGTTGAGTGTACTCATATATATGTATAGGATAGAGATGAAGAGAAAATTCAATTGAGTTGTTAAAATTTAGAGTACTTCTACTTTCCATGCGAATTTTTCCAGCATTTTTTGCACACACGTAAATTAAATTGTTACAAAACAACTGTAAAAAAATCAAAGCGGCATTTTCAGCATGTTTACGCTGCTATAAAATGTTGCTACGTCAGCTGACATAAGCGTTTATGTCCAATGTAAGTTTTTTTACAGGTGGTGTAAATCAACAAAAATATATATTTAAAAAAAATAATTTTTAGGATTTTTAGTAAAAAACAATTAAAAGCCTTTTGATAAAACCGAGTTTTTTAAGTTCTCACAATTCGTACAAGTTTTCATTTTGCCTTTATATATATATTATGATTCCTTCAAAAACTTCTTTTACAAATTGTTTTACAAAATCTACTACTTTTACAAAATAATTGCAAATATGTGTGTATATACATATATAAACAGTTATATTTCATATAAGGATACAATATCATTATATTAGTTTCATAATTTTGTTCTTTAAGTTTTTTAATTCCTTAAAACTTTATAATTTTTTATCAACTCTAAAATGTTTGTTTCTCTTTCTACACTTGTTCTTCTTTCTAGTTTTCTCTCTCTGGAGTCTACTTACGACGTCACGTGTAAACTTAGGGTAGATTCTTTTGTTTCATTTAGGGCTCATCTTTATAAGAAGAAAAAATAGATGCACATGCACTCTCAAGCCATTCTTCAAAATACATCAAAAAGGCTACTTTGTTCTTGTCTTCTGATCACTAATCTTCTTCTTCGTCTTATACTTCCAAGTTTCCTCTAATTGTGTTTTTCCCTTTTTACCATCCAAGAACCTCCAACAAAAAAACACACACACAAATCTTGCCAAATTGCATATGAAATTTTAGACAAACAAATGGCATTAAAGACAATAATATATCCACATGGGCAAATTGGTAACTTTGGATATGATTATATGTTGCAAGAAGATCATATTATTGGTGGCCTTTTGGAGGCTACCAATAATATTAATTATCATCAAATATCAGATGCATATTGGGGGGATTACACTTCATCTTCTTCAGTAATGCATGTCAATGACCCGTGGATCCCAAATCTTCGCCGGAAGAGTGCACCGGCGGTGACATGAAGATGGAATCACAAACTGAACCCGAGTCAACCACCGCGGTGGGCCGGAGAAAGAGGAGGCGCACCAAGAGTGGCAAGAACAAAGAGGAGTTGGAGAATCAACGGATGACTCATATTAAGGTGGAGCGCAACCGCCGGAAACAGATGAACGAATACCTTGCCATTATCCGGTCACTCATGCCATCTTCTTATGTTCAAAGGGTAACACTTTGTTAAATCTGCACATTTATCCATCATAAAATTATATTCTCAAAATGATACATTTTTATTACACCTTGATGCTTAGATACACGCCGTTAATTTGATAATAACTGTTTAGTTAATAAAGCTAGATTGTCTAACAAAATAAAATGCACAGGGCGATCAATGTATTTCGATTGTTCAAGCTAAATTTTAGTTTCAATGTATTTTCATAATAAAATTTGGAAAGAAAAATTATTTTTCTAGTTTTATATTATGCAAATTGTTTGAATATTTTTTTTGTTATTATTTTATTGTAATAGGTCCATAGGTTTTGTCCACATTAATGCTATGAAAAAAAATATAAACATTAACAACTAAAAAACTGTGTTGTTACTGATGAGTAAGGGTACTGGTTATTATTGTTACTTTTTAATATAGCCTTTCACCTAAATCTGTTGGTTTCTTTATCAACACAGTAGAGCCGTACTTATAATTAAATTGTAAAATTCTTCGCTTAGTCGGTAAATATGAATGCATGCCAAGATTAAAAATTAAATTTACATAATGAACACTACTTTATATTCGAGATTCAATAGAAGATAAATGTGTCATATCACCAATGAACATCATCTCTTAAACTTACTATTAATGCCTAAACATTATTGACATTGTTTGTATAAAAATACTGAAAAGAATATAGCTTTTATATGTCATTCTGAATTATAATATGTAATTTATATATCTATTTACCTTTTTTACTTTTAATAGAAAAGTAGTCAAACTCAATTTCTTATCATATTTGTTTTGTTCCATAAGAATATTACACATACAATAATTCATTAAGGATTTCCCCTTATCAATTGCATTCCAAATCACAGAATCATAATTTGGATGACCAGCATGTTAATCTTTAATTTCAAACATATCAACGATATATATATTTGGTTTCAATCTTCTTAATTGATGATTTTTTTTAATTTCAAACCATTAGATTGATATTTTATAATTTCAATATACTAGCTGGAACATTATATAATTAAACCATATAATTAAACCTTTAGGAATCTTGTACATTGTGCTTTGTGTGTATTATAAATCTTATATCAGTACGTGTTCCAAATTGGGACAAGTAGCTATAATGGCCTGTGATTTTTTTGTCAACCTAGGTTTCATTTCTTTTATATCTATAAGATATAATTTAATGTGTTTATCATCAACAATATATTTAATTTCATTGATTAAATTTGTTCAAAGAATTATATCTGAATTATTACATTTTCAGGGTGATCAAGCATCAATAGTTGGAGGAGCCATAAATTTTGTAAAAGAATTGGAGCAACAACTACAAACCCTAGAGGTTCAAAAAAGAGCCCCCATCAATTGTTACTCTCCACCACCACCCCCACAGTCCTTTCGTTATTTCTTTTCATTCCCACAATATTCTACTCATCAAACTAGCAACGACGCTGGTGGTTCAGCGACCACCGCCAAGAACCGGCTTCCGGCTATGGCTGACATTGAAGTTACAATGGTGGAAAGCCAAGCAAACATTAAGATACTATCGAAGAAACGGCATAGTCAGCTCTTGAGAATGGTAGCTGGTCTACAGTGTTTATGGTTCACTGTTCTTCATCTGAATGTCACAACTATTGAGGAAATGGTTCTCTACACTGTTAGTGTCAAGGTTAGTGTACATTTCCTTAATATTTTTTTCCCTGTGCACTATACTATATATATATGGAGGAAATGTGTAGGAAATTTTTATTGTCAGAAATGCGTAGGAAACACTTGTTGAGAAAGTTTCAAAATGAAAGGTTTTCCGACGAAATCTTTTTGTCTGAAACTTGTCGCCGAAGGTCGTTCCTAGGTATTTCTAACGAATATTGCTTAAAAAACAATTCAGTTTTCTAAGTTATACGTGGAAAGTAAATAAATGATTCAACTGTATGTATCATGATTCCCATGTCCATATATCTCAGCTAACTGGTTTCATCATCATTATAAGAAAATAAAAATAAAAAACAGAATGCAAACAAAACACAATTTTGTTTTCGCTTTGTGTGTTTCTATTCCCATTCATTGAATGATATATTTTCAATTCTCACTAATTAAAGTAACACCTTTTGGTTTTGCATCTGGCGTCTTGCTAATTTATATAACAATAAACCGTTCAAGAGACACATAATACACTTTTTTGTCTTACAAACACATGCTACAAGATTAACATATGCTTTATTTCTTTTGCTCGTTTTTTCACTAAAACTGTAATTGATTAGAAGTTGAATTAAATGTAGCTAAGGCTCATACAAAACTTTCAGAAGTTCACATAATATTTTGTATATCTCCCTTTCATAATATATTTCAAGATAAAATAAAAATTCAACGATAACTTAAACTTGATCTTTAGGCATTGGAGTTTTATTTTTAAATTTAGTTTATAAATCTCTATTTGTTGATTCACATAATCACAACTACTTATTCCTTAAATGATTTTGAAACTTCATCAAAAAAAATTAGTTAATTATAAATTATGGATTATTTGTATTTATATACGCTTCCAGATTGTTTACTAGAATTTCTTCTCGTGTTTACAGCTTGAGGATCGATGCCAACTGAGTACAGTAGATGAGATTGCTGATGCTCTAAATTGCTTGTTGTTCCAAATTGAAGAAGAATCACGATGTTCTAATTAATTAATCCCAATTAGTTTTTTTCTGATAATAATATGGGTTTTTAGTTAATTGTAATCTCTCAAATATATTACCTATTAGCAGTAAAGTGTATTTTATTTTATCTATTTTTTGTACTTTGTTTTAATAATATCTGGTTTAGAGAGATGTAATTGAAAGTTTAAACATTAATAATAGATGATTACTTTAACAATATATATATATATATATATATATATAGTTGTGATGATTATTATAGCTTTCCAAAAACAAAATATAAACTAAACTAGACTCATGTGTGTAGCAATCTCATTCTCTTAACCGTCAAGGCTGCATGTTATACATTTGAGATGGTACTCGAGAAGCAAACATGAACTTTGCAGGATCACATCGAACACTACAACCCTCCCCGTTGCTCGTGATTTATGGAGGTGAGCATGACCACCACCCCGCTCGTCATGCACCATTGTGTGTTCAATTTCAGTCATCTGTGTCCCGATGTCGTTCCCCACACCCTAGAAGAGGAATATGAAGATGATGATGTTCCCAAAACCCAATCGAAACTATTAAAAAAATGACAAGAAAGTGGGTACAAAAAGAAGATGAAAAATCATCCGGTAAGGCGAACAGTTTACCATGGAGCGTGATCGAGAAAGAGTTACATATGAAGTTTACATGGCAACTAATGCCAAATACACCACAAAATAAAATGGAGTGTTTCCAAACACTGGGGCTTGAGATATTGTGAGAAAGTGTCTGAAGTGGGCGATTGTCCCGAATGAGGCTGAATTGACAAAAAGGACTAAAATTTTAGGTAAATGAATTTAGTACAGGTGGTTTTGATACGCGTTACAACATTAACATTAATAATAAGCACAACTTTAAGGATAAAGTGGAACCATAATGCCCAAGAAAAAAGCGAGACGGGCATCATCATCGAAAAATATCACCAGTTACAAGTGGAGAGACTTAGGTTGAAACATAAAACTAGCCAAAAAGCGGTCAAAATGGCAATGGATAAGGTTTTGACCGAGAAGGAGGATTTTAAAATCATAAACGCCAACTCCGACAATCATTCAGCTAGAGAATGTGAAGTGGCAACATTATTAAGAGGATAAAATAGCAAACAGATACGGTTCTGGTTTTTCTCTAATTTTTGTTTTTTTAATTATCTATTTTTCTAATCATATGTAGTTTTGCCCAACCATCAGAGGTTGTTTCGCGCCCTGATGAGCATCCCTATGGGTCTGATAATTCTAGGGTGAGCACCAACGTTAAACAATGTTTACGGAAAGTTGCAGATGGCCATTTCACTGCGGCGGTTAAAGTTTTATGTTCTTCGGGGGTTGCACCGTTTGGTGAGGATACTATGAAAGCATTGGTGGCTAAACATCCTGTCCTACCTCCTCCGGCTATGCCTGAGTCCTTACTATCGGAGCCACCCCTTACTGTGGATGTTGATAACGTGCATTAAATATTTCCCCAAAGGGACCTCTTGTGGGAGGGATGGGTTGAGGGCTCAACACATTTTGGATGTTCTTTGTGGGGAGGGGTCGGTGATCGCATGCGGGGTGCTTAGGGCCATTTCTGAGGTAGTCAACTTGTGCTTGGGGGGGAGGTGCCCTAGGGTCTTGTCAGAGTTTGTTGCTTCTGCACCCCTCACGCCTTTACTTAAACCAGACAACGGGATTAGGCCTATTGCCGTGGGCGCAATTTGGAGGAGGTTAGTTTCTAAGGCGGCTATGAGGGGGGTCGGGAAAGAGATGGCTAAATATCTCAGTGATTTTCAATTTGGGGTGGGTATTCGTAGCGGGGCGGAAGCTGTGCTCCATAGTGCGAACAGGTTTTTAAATGTGTTCCACTCGGATGGGTCGTTAGCCATGATTACTGTTGAGTTCTCTAATGCTTTCAACTTAGTGGATAGAACCGCCCTTTTGTCAGAAGTTCGAACCCGATGCCCCTCCATTTCCTTATGGGTGGATTTTCTATATGGACAGCCGGCTAGATTATATGTTGGAAACGATCATATTTGGTCCACCACTAGGGTTCAGCAGGGAGACCCCTTGGGGCCTCTTCTCTTTGCCTTAGTTTTGCATCCCCTCATTCATCAGATACGAGATAGATGCAAGCTACTTTTCCATGCTTGGTACTTGGATGATGGTACAATTATAGGTGATGCTAAAGAGGTGGCTAAAGCTTTAGAAATCATCAGGTCTTTGGGGCCATGTTTGGGGCTTCAACTTAACGTTAAGAAAACAGAAGTTTTTTGGCCATCGTGCAATGGAGTTAAGAAGCAAAAGGGTTTGTTTCCTAGTGGGATTGGGAGGCCGGTGTCGGGTGTCAAACTCCTCGGGGGTGCTGTTAGTCGCGATGCGGGTTTCATCAGTAGGTTGGCCGTGAAAAGGGCATCTTGTGCAGTGGATCTGATGAGCTATCTTCCACATCTGCGGGACCCTCAATGCGAGTTTCTCTTGCTGTGCTCTTGCATGGATGTTGCTAAGTTGTTGTTTGGCCTCAGAACGTGCCAACCCACATTTGTTAGGGAGGCTGCTTGATTTTTGACAAAGGCCTTCGGAGAGCTATCGAGGATATCGTGGTTTGCGGGGGTCCCTTTTTTAGGGATCTTCAATAGAGGCTTGCATCCCTCCCGACCCGTTTTGGGGGTTTGGGTTTATGTTCGGCTGAGGATGTATCCACGTATGCTTTTGTGGCCTCGAGGGCGCAATCTTGGAGTTTACAGGACCACATTCTTCGAGACTGTGGTATTGTTGGGTTAGATTCTGATTATGTGTGCGCGTTGGATTGCATGCACATGTCTCTTCCGGATTTTGATCTTAGTGGTTTCTCTAATAAGGACACCGCCCCCCTAAAGCCCAGGATGCTTTGGCGAGTGCCCTATTTAGTAGAACTGTCCAGTGTTTGGGAGAGAAGTTTAGTCTATCCCCTCGTTAGAAAGCTGTGTTTGATTGTCTCCGAGCACCTCATTCTCAGGATTTTCTGACAGTTATCCCCATTGAAGGACTAGGCCAACACATGTCAGCAGTGGAATACCGGGCAATTCTTAAGTACCGGCTAATGATCCCTCTGTTTCCGGTTGATGAGCCCTGCCCAGTTTGTCGCAAGGCTTGTTTAGATACTTTCGGCGAACATGCGGTCCATTGTAAGGAGTTACCTGATTTTAAATACCGACATGATTTGGTAAGGGATATTCTCTATGATGTTCTAAAGCGGGCAGGGATTTCGGCGAAAAAGGAGGCTTCGGTGAACTTTCTGACGGATCCGCTCGACAGGAGGTCTACTCTTCGGCCAGCTGGGATATTCTTGTGTTTGGGTGGGCTAGGGGAAAACACGCTTGTGTGGACCTTACAGGAGTGTCCCCTCTTGTTGGACTCAGGGATAATGGGTTTGTTGCTGGCCAGGCTGCGTTAAAGGCGGAATCAGGCAAGGTCGCTAAACACGAGAAGGCTTGTTTAGAGAATCAACACGTGTTTATCCCATTCCCTTTTGATACATTTGGGTCCCTAGCCCCAGAGGCTGTGGAATTTCTGAACAGGGTCCAACAGGTTGTGAATAGTAATCTTTCAACCTTTAAGGGCCGTTTCGTCTTTAGTAGGATTGGTTTTGCAATTCAAAAGGGGGTTGCGGCGCAGCTTGTTGCCCGTTTACCTGCCACTTGTTTGTAATTTGTTACTTTGGTATATAAGAGAATCAAGAAATTTTAGCAAAAAAAACAAAAAAATTACTAAGTGCATCCATCCTGCTATGATGAATTTCTTTGATAGTTGTTTGAAGGATTCGTTGATCATTAGAAAAATGTTTAAATGTTAAAGGAATTTAATTGTATTAGAATTAAAAAAAATGAAGAGTGAGTATAGTATACCTTGAGTGGTGGAGATGAGATATCGGAGTAGATTGTAATGTAATGGTGAGGTGGAATCTTTTAAGAAAACTTATTTTAAGAGTGGTTGTGTGTGGAGTAGAGAAAATATTACCGTGTTATTGGTAAATTTGGTAAGACATTGTGCATTGTTTATAATTTTTTATGTTTTTTTTAAATGGTTGTAAATGGAGAAGAGAGGAGAGAAAAGATAAATGATAAAAGTATAAAAAAATATTAATTGAAAAAATAATAATTTTTAGTGTAATTATATAGATCGAGATAGATATGCTACTCTAAATGCAGGGGAGGGGGCATAAACCCATTACCCTAACCTCCTCCAATCTCCTTATGTTACGTCACTTAAATCATCCATCACCATCTCCTACCATATTTATTGACACCACTTAGATCGTCATACCTTCTTCCTTTTTTTCTTTTCTTTATTACATTACACTATAATTAATTAAACATATAAATAATTAATACATTGCTAGAAATTAAAAGAAATACATTTCTTAAAAAAATTACATTCCTAAAAACAATTAAAAAATATATTCCTAAAAACTAAAAGAAACATGCATAAAAAATACATTCCTAAAAACAATAAAAATTACGATTAATAGTCCGGTTTTCCAATCGCACTCTCATCTGCATTTGCTGCCAATTCACGTTTACGTGTTAGGATTAGTTCTAACATTGAACCTCTAGCA
Source organism: Scalesia atractyloides (assembly GCA_947069175.1). Lineage (NCBI taxonomy): Eukaryota > Viridiplantae > Streptophyta > Magnoliopsida > Asterales > Asteraceae > Scalesia > Scalesia atractyloides. Next base: position 10,923 of record CAMTDV010000443.1, read on the forward strand.
AAATCGTGTGGTTTCATAAATGTGTGGAGGTCGTAATCAAACTGACACTTCATTTGGGACTCATGTTGGTTTTCCAACAAGGCGATTCTTGTTTTACCTTTTTCTATTTGAATGTCCACCAATTATTTAACCATGCCATGCTTCATACTTCTATACACCCCAAGTTCCTCGGCTATGGAGGATTTGCAAGACAACTATGCCGCCTTTTTATGTTTCTGTTGTTTTCCTGTTGGTGTGGTGTTTCCGTTGGGATCCGGCATACCACTACTAGATAAGGCGTCGCCGGGTGTTATGGGTGTGAAAGTGTGGTAATCATTGTCGCTTGTCGGAATGAGTTCCCAACGCTTCACCCATTGTAGGTACCTCAGACATTTTCACATGTTCTTGAATAATCTCCCATGTGTCATCGTGCAATAAACCGTTGGGACTTTATTTTTTTTATTTTTTTTTTTGTAATCCTTTAACACTTGTTTCATCACTTGAAGATCGTTACAACAAATCCCTTTAAGACATTCCTATATTATTAAAAAATAATTGTTACTACATATTTAATTAATAATACATCTTTTATATATATATATATATGTATATATATAGTAAAATTCAAAGTAAAAATTACATATTAGTAAGAATAGTACTGCTTGAATCCAATAATGTTGAACACATTCATTTGCTTGTTCATAACTTTCCATTTGGTGAGTTGTACGATCTGATCCACTCACATGTTGTTTCGAATTTTTGAACTGTTTTCCAAAATGTTTCGTCCGTTGTTGATTTCCTTTCTTCTTGTTTTCGGGCGCGTAACACCAAGTTTTTGCTAAAGCAACCTCTTAGTCGTTCGTCCATGGCTTACTTTTCGCGTGACTGGCGAATTTCCACTTGCTTCACCCTCTTCATCTTAACCTTCATCATCTTCATCAAAATCTTTATCATCACCTTGTTCATCTTAATCTTTACCCAAATTATTTTGTTCGTATTGACTTTCGGGCATATTGTTGTTATCTTCGTCTACAAAAGCATTAAATTTTATCTCGTTTTCTTGAGCATACTCGACCTGATACTAGATTTGGGTCGTTTGGTAGGTTTTATGGTTGAGGTCCACACAAGCATGTTTCCCTCGTGGCCAACCGAAAACAAGAACATCCGCCAGTCGTAGAGTGGACATCCCTTTAAGCGGGTCTATCAAGAAATTCACATAGACCTTTTTTCCCTCAAGCTACTCATATTGAAATCTATCCTACAATTCATCCATCGTGAAATAGGTTTATTTTAAATTAATATATTTTGAAAGTGAATTATTAGTGTAATTTAGTCAGCTTATTTAGAGAATTACAATATATTAATATATTATGTAAATTTACGTATACATATAGTGGGTTATACCCGTGCTTGACGACGAGGCGACTCAATTTTTTATGAAAACATAGACGCAATTATAAAAATAACGTTAATGGCAGGAATGCGTTTGATATTGGTTCGGTTCATAAGATACTGACACTTACCAAAAGAGAAACAAAAAAAGTCATGATACGACAAAAAAAAAATACTATGACGTGTTTACATCTATCGAAACAATAAAAACGAATATCAATTTCGGTACTGACGTTGTTCGGTAAGCATTAGACCTTTAGTCTTATTACATGTACCACATCAGGTTCGATTAAAACTTAAAAAAGAAAAAGAAAAACCAAAAAGTAGAAAAGAAAAAGAAATTGTGAAAAAATTACAAAAGACAAAAATCATTAAAGGACAAAAATCATCGTAGCTAAAAAGTTAACAAATTATATAAAATAATAATAGGCTAGTTATACCCGGATCTCATATAAGTTCAAAAAACTATTAAAATCCATTAAGTGGACATGATTCTGCCACATCATATATGTTATAGGTGTAGAAGGACAATTTTGAAAATTCACCACATGTCTGGTTTGTCTAACATAATTTTTTAATTTCAAATTAGAGTAAATTGCACAAAACGTCCTTTAAGTTTCACCAATCTTGCTGGTTTCAGCCTTAATCTTTAAAAGTTGCCAAAACCAGCCTTTAAGATTAATTTTGTTGCAGGTTTCATCCTTTATCACTAACCCAGTTACTAATCCATGTTAAATGGCCTCACATGCATAGCATGTGAGGGTAAAACCGTCTTTTCATCTCTCTTACCTTAATAAAACTATAATTAAACATTAAATAAAAAGAATAATTTATGAAGTAGGCCCCACTTCTTCCCACCCCAGCCCAACCCATCTTCTTCTTCCATTTACCACCACCACCACCAAAAATGACTGCCTTCAAAATCGAAAAAGGGGAAAAGTCAGCACTCACTCACCACTCGAGAAACCGAAATATCACCACAAACCCACTACCACTTTCAGTCAAACGCCGATTCAACAACACGAGTGATTCAAGCAAATCTAGCAAACACCATACAATAATCTCAACAAATTCTGCAACGAGCGCAAATCCGTATACAGATAAGCTTGCCATAGTTATAGCATCTCAAACACCGTCCCAATGTCATATTATCATCTGATTCATCGTCTCCCTCACACCTTTAACCTACACATACACAATAACAAATCCAATTCATATAAATGATAACAACAACAACAAACATTCAACTAGCCAAACACAACTCAATTAACTCTCACACCTTATCAAACTTCTTCGCCTCGAATGTCTTCAAACACGACGCCTTATACTCCGGCAACAAATCCTTCTCCACAACAGCCAACACCTCCAATACCTCAGCCGCCCCCTTCCTCACCGCCCAATCCTCACTCTTCGCCACAAAATCCGTCATAATCTCCACCAAACTCTTCACAATGACCGGGCCGGAAGCCGCAACGACTCTAACAACACTAACAACCACCCTCAGCAATGCAGCCTTCGCCTTAAAACAATTACTCTTCAACAACTTCTCAATCTTCAGCAACAACCGCCTTAAGTAAGCCGTGTCCGGCTCCGGCGCGCCGTTGATAACCTCTTGTTCGATAAACAGCACAATCATCCACAACAACTTCACTAAACATAACATCCCAACACAACACGAATTTCAACAACAATATCTTCCATACAAACACAAAAGCAATATTACAACATCATAAACACACAAATATCAAAACTAAACATCAAAAACCTAAAAACAGATACAGTTTTTAAACTAATTTCAGTAATAAGTTAAAACAAGAACAATATTTACCGCGTGATTAGCGGGGTCTTTAAAAACCCTAAAATCGGGGAAGAAGCATCGCTGCACAAAATAGGGGGATTTAACCCAATGAATGCAGGTGTGAGATTCAGATTAGTTATGTGAAGCAGACTGTGAAACAGAGGTCGAAATGGTTGGATAATGGTGATCGAAGTGTAGTCATCGGAACCCTAGTCGCCAGAAAAACTACCACAGAATCAAACTAGCGACGTGGTCGCCTCGGTTAGCCTTTTTCTCTGGAGCAGAATGAAAACAAAAGGAAGAAAAGAACACTGCCTTGTAAATGAAAACTATATGTGGCAACAGACGGTAAAATGATGCATCAACGAAAAGACAGTTTTACCCTCACATGCTATGCATGTGAGGCCATTTAACATGGATTAGTAACTGGGTTAGTGATAAAGGATGAAACCTGCAACAAAATTAATCTTAAAGGCTGGTTTTGGCAACTTTTAAAGATTAAGGCTGAAACCAGCAAGATTGGTGAAATTTAAAGGACGTTTTGTGCAATTTACTATTCAAATTACCTTATTAAAACTTTCACCTGTTACATTTTTTAACTTCACTTGTTACAATTTTTTGGATGTTCTGATTTTAGATTTTTTAATTTTTATAATTTAAGAAGTGTATAATCGTAGTTCATATGAGTCTAATATCTGGGTCTTAGCAATGCAACAATTTTATGTAACACATCAGTATATGACACTTAAGCAATATAACAATTGTTATATGTTTTGCTAGTTATAACTTATTTAACAATTTTAAAAAGGCAGAAATAGATGATGTATGTAACAATTTTTTATTTTTATTTTTTTTTGCAGTGCACGTGTTACACTTTTGGCAGAGGATATGTAGAGAGAACTTGTTACACTTTTTTGTTAAATGAGAAAAGAGAGAGAATGTGTTACACTTATATAAGGCTGATTGATATGGGGAGCATGGGTTGAGTCATCAATCGTCACGTAGTACCGTTAATGGATTGTTACACCACCCCCTTACTTCATCCACCATGATTGGCATGTATTAAACCATGATCCTTCTTTCCTTTTCCAATATTTTCTTTTCCTTTCCACAAAAATCAATCAAAATAAGAGAATGGTGTTTGGTCATGACCACACCCTTAGAGTAGTGGTTTGGATGATGGATTAGGAGTGAATGACATGTTACTGATGTGAAGGGTCATGGTGGCCATGAGGTTCATGACCACACCTTATAGCTTAAGAAAAGAGAGAGAACATGTTATATTTACTAAAATACCTTTTTATACTTCTTAACTTTTTTATTAAAAATAAAAGTGGATGAATGATAACCATAAATTGAAGTTAATCAATAGTGGAGATGAGGTTTGCTTGTTTTTTTCTTTTTTAATTAAATGGGTTTACATTTTATCCTTCCCATATATATATTACATAACTTGATCCGTTGCACTCAATCTAGTTGCATTACCCAAAATAACATTAATTTTGAAACACATCTTTGTTTTCAGCGAAAGTAATACTGTTACGCGAAAAACAATAATTATACACGCTTGGGTGTTCTTTCTATTAAATTGATAAAATAATTTCGTAAAAAACTAAATAAGTTAAAGTGTATATTGTATAGAGTACATGGTATGGAAACAAAAATTTAAAGCATAAATTAGTTGTACTATTCATATCGTATTTCTTTTGTCATAGTATCAATATGACGACACCCAATATAGCATTCGATATCAAAAAAGTACTCTCTTTTGAACACAACTCCGTCTTCAATAAAACCGATACGAGAACACCATAATAAAATTGAACATAAATGTGTATTACTTTTGTTAAAAATAATAAAATTGAACATAGACCTCTATTCCTTTTCTTAAAAAAAACTAACACAAATTATTAGCAAATATCTAATAGAGTACGAAAGATATATCATTTAAAGTATAGATGGTAAATATAAAAATTGAAACAAAAAATAGGAGTAAAGTGGAATTTTCATCTCTCCTTTTTTAGCAGAGTCAACATGAGTCCCTGCAAGGAATTATCGACAACTTGAGTGTCTGTCCTATGAGTTTGAGTCCCTTTGTTAGTTTAGTCATTTGAATATTTGTGAAAGTCTATTTTACCTCTTATCATTAATGTGAAAAGTCTATTATACCCTTATCTTAATAATTATAATTATAATTATGATTATCAGAAAACAAATGTTAAATTAACCATTATCTTCAAAACATATTCATCATCATCATTTCATTTTCACCAAGAACAAACCCTAACCACACTTTATACCCCATTTTCAAAATTTACCAAGAGCATTAGATTCATCTCCCTCGAACTTCATATCCCTCAATATCAGATTCATATCCACACCTTAATCACACTTTATCTTTAAATCCCGCAACAATCTCAAATGCCTAATACTTCAGAACAATCCTCGACGTCTAATGGAACGTAACAAACAACCATTAAACACCATAACCAAACCCACCCACGGAAACATAACGAACGTGTGCTTCAGCGTGATAAATGGTGGTTGTTAATCAAGTAAATGAGCGGTCTCGTGTTACGCCTTAACAGGTTTGTATTTGCAATTTCGGATTTTGGAATCTCAACAAGTGAAGAATGATTTACTCATTTAGGATATTTTTGTAAATAATAACACCAAATTCACAAGTGTGCTGAAGATTAATGAATCGTTTCATGATGGAGATGAGGTAGAAGGTGCGGGAGAATTTTTTGCGTGAGTGGTGTTGGTTGAATCGGAGGTCGAATGATAGTGGATTAGTGGCGTTGGGTGTAGTTGAGGATGGTGGTTTACAAGTGGAGGTTGGGGTGAGGTTAGGGATGGGCATTTTTTTTTCCCAAATACCCGTACCGGTTTTAGGTACCCGACACATGTATTGGTACTCACTTTTATTGATTTTGATATTTGGTATTTTCGATATTGGTACAGGTATGGGATGGGTAAAAAAGGTACTCGTACCGAATTTTATATAGAGCTTTAAAAGTTATTTTATCTTATGTTTTATTTCATATTATGGTATTTACGGTGCTTGTATTGATTTTACGTATTTGGTACCTGTATCGTATTGATACTTGTACCAATTTTACATATTTGGTACTTACACTATGTTGGTATTCATACCGACTTTACCTATATAGTACCCGTACGAGTGCTCAAAAACAAAAATAAAAACAAAGTGGTACTAAAGCGGGCATTGTACCGAAATACCCATACCATACCAATATATTCGGTACGGTGTTTGGTACCCAATTTTGTTTAAATTCTGTACTGGTATTTTCGGTACCAGTAAGGGTATTGTACCAATCCCATCCCTAGGTAAGGTCGTTGCAGATTTATGAAGATGATGAAGTTGTTGCAGATTTATGAAGATGATAAAGAAGATAAATGGTGGCTGCTATTAAGATGATAAATTACGAGTCCTTTTTAATATTGTGAGATGACAAAAATACCCCTTAACCTAATGTTTAAACTAATGAAATAAAAAAGAAGAGACTCAAAGTGTAGCGCTTTTCAAACCATAGGGGCTCGAACATCTAAAAGAATTCACGCGGAGACTCAATGTGATAACACCCAAAACCTTAGAAACGCAAATTATACTTTACTCTAAAAAATAATTGTATTGTTCATTTCTTTTCAAATTGTTACATAAGAAACATATGAGTAAAATCTTATACCATTATATATAAATGTGAAAACACAATAGCATCACCTATATAAATAAATTCTTGTTATGGATTAACATATATATAAATTACTTGGTTTCACAAAAATCCTATGTATTATATGGATTGAATAAAGAAAATTTTAAATGGTTATTAATAAATATTTAAAAATTATAAAACAGTATTTTGAAATAAGATATGATTAAAATACGTATAAGTAAGTATTTTGAGTAATAAAGCAATATTATTTGATATATCTGAAATCAAATATCTCAGTTAAGTTACTAACTTATAATTCAATATATTATGTTTTATTACTATTTTTTAACTAACGTTAAGCAAAATAAGATAATCATGAAAAAATCTTGGGTTTTTAGAATTGTGACATGTGACGCAACCAATTACTTATTTATTAGGTATAAAATAAATTATAAATATCATATGTTTACTTGATATGCTATGACAACGTATGGAAGATAAAATTTATTTAAAAAAAAAAGAACTAAGAAAACTCGTATAGTTCACTACTAGAAAGCTTTCATCAACTCCTCGATCATCAAGGGAACATCGTGGGAGTTGACAGGTTACCTGAGAAATTAAAGGAAATGGTTATGGTTTTCATATGCATCTGTCAGTGTTCATTCAAAATCAACGATGGATCTCCGACGAATGCATTGAGAACATTAGAAAAAGATGATAGTGTTAAAAAAGGTTGATTGAAAAACACTGAATTGATGTGTATCTTTTTGTATGTTACATTACAAAGAAAGGTATACAATTTATAGCACAAAACCGTAATCTAAATATAGTAGATGAGCTTGGTTTACGGCTGGATTTGCTGGATTTGTAGCTGTTTACTAGCTGTCTTTGACCCTCCTAACTTGGGAGATGATGCTTGACTGATCCCGCAATCTTTGATATCTTTTATTTTTAACACTCCCCCTCAAGTTGAATAGTCGGATTTCCAAAATTCAACTTGCCCAAACAATCGCTGAAAATTTTCCCGTTAACCGCTTTTGTTAGAATGTCAGCAAACTGATCTTTTGATCGAACGAACGGTAGTTCAATCGTACCATCTTCCAATTTTTCTTTGATGAAGTTCCTATCAACTTCCATGTGTTTAGTTCGATCATGTTGTACTGGGTTTTCTGAAATCTGAATTGCAGCTTTATTATCACACATAATCTTACTTGTTTCTTTTGACGGAAAACCAATCTCAGCTAAGAGTCTTCGCATCCACATGGCTTCTGTTAAACCTCGAGCTATACCTCTAAATTCAGCTTCTGCACTTGAAAGAGCAACCACCTTTTGTTTTTTACTTCTCCAAGTAACAAGATTCCCCCCAACTAAAGTGAAGTAGCCTGTTGTTGACCTCCGACTTCCCTTATCTCCTGCCCAGTCTGCATCGGTATAGATTTGAACATTTAGGTGTCCATGTGATTGAAACAGGACTCCATGACCCACTGTTCCTTTGAGATATCTAATAATTCTCCAAACTGCTTCCATATGTGACTGTTGAGGTTGGTGCATGAACTGACTTACTACCCCTACAGCATAGGCGATGTCTGGACGAGTATGTGAGAGATATATTAGTTTTCCCACCAGCCGTTGGTATCTTTCTTTATTTGCTAATTTTGCTCCTTCTTCCATATAAAGCTTTTGGTTTACACTCATAGGAGTATCTGCTGGTTTGCAATCGATCATTCCAATTTCTGCCAACAGGTCTAAGACATACTTCTTCTGACTAATGAAAATTCCTTGTTTTGACCTTAGTACTTCAATTCCGAGAAATACTTAAGCCTGCCCAAATCTTTCATTTCAAATTCAGCAAACAAGTTTTCTTTTAGTTTTACCATTTCTTCTTTATCGTTCCCTGTAATGATCATATCATCTACATAGATAATTAGGCAGGTTATGAATTTTCCTCTTTTTTTGAGAAACAAAGTATGATCGGCATTACTCTGTTTATATCCAAACTTTTTCATAGCAACCGTAAATCTGCCAAACCAAGCCCGGGGAGATTGCTTCAAACCATAAAGAGACTTCTTCAGACGGCAAACTTCTCCAGTTTTGAACTCTTTTGTGAATCCTGGAGGAGCATCCATAAATACCTCTTCATCTAGATCCCCGTGTAAAAAGGCATTTTTTACATCAAACTGTTGAAGTGGCCACCCTTCATTTGCAGCTATCGAAAAAAGAACCCTAATTGTGTTCATTTTTGCAACCGGGGAGAATGTTTCAGCATAATCAATCCCATGTGTCTGGGTATACCCTTTTGCTACCAGTCGGGCTTTATATCTCTCAATTGTACCATCGGGTTTATACTTAACCGTATAGACCCAACGACACCCCACGGATTTCTTTCCCAACGGGAGAGTACATTTTTCCCAAGTATTGTTCTTGATTAGGGCTTCCATTTCTATTTCCATTGCTTCCTTCCAATGTTTAGATTTTAAGGCTTGATCCACGTTTGTAGGAGTTTCTTCGGAATAAACAGATGAGATAAATGCTTTGGCTTCCTTAGTGAAATTTCCATTAGCCACACTAGCTATAGGATAACTAGATCTTCTTGGTTCTTTTTCAGGAGAATACCGTTTCGGAGGAACCCCTCTGTTCGTTCTAGGGGTAACACATATCTTGATGGTGGTTCTTCTTGTCTGGATTCATCTGCCTGCAAATTTTCCGCTTGTTCTGTGGCAGTTTCATGGTTAGAAGTATTGGTATCTTCGGAGTCATTAGAAACTTCAAAAGTATCATCAGACTGAATAGGATGAGTATTACTTACCTCGGACACCAGGTTAGGAGGAACATTAGGACCTTCGGTGGCACTGAAATTGGACTCTGGTGACTCTGTAGTTGGTATATAGGGAACATATTTCAACCAACTTAATGTGTCTAAACATTCCTTCTCCCCCTGACCACTGAGTTGGGAATTGTAGTAATACTCGGTTTCAAGAAAGTCACAGTTTATTGTGGTGAACATATGACGTGTTTTTGGATTATAACATCTGTATCCCTTTTGATTCATTCCATACCCAACAAAGACACATTTTTCAGCACAAGGGTCAAGTTTGGTTCGATCTGATTTAGGTATGTGAACAAAGGCAGTACATCCAAAGATTCGTGGTTGAAGAGTAAGAACTGAGGGTAGTTTGAAGAATTTTGAAAGTGTGTGTAACGGAGTGTTAAGTTTTAGGATATTTGTTGGGAGTCGGTTGAGAAGATAGGTAGCGGTAGCAAGGGCTTCAGGCCAAAAATATTTCGGGACCTGGGATTCGATTAGGAGAGCTCGTGTCATTTCCAGCAAAATGCGATTTTTCCTTTCGGCGACACCGTTTTGTTCTGGGGTGTTTGGGCATGTAATTTGGTGGATTATTCCCTTGTCTTGGAAAAACAATTTAAACGAGGTATTAACAAACTCACCGCCATTATCGGATCGGAATATTTGGATGTTTGTTTGAAATTGTGTTTGGATCATGGCGTAAAACATAGTGAATTTTTCAAAGACTTCGGATTTGTTTTTCAAAAAATAAACCCAGGTCATTCGGGTACAATCATCAACAAACATCACAAAGTAACGAAGGTTTTGCCCCCCAAGAACTGGGGCAGGACCCCATACGTCAGAGTGGATTAATGAAAATGGCAAAGCAGCCTTAGTATTATTGGGTTTAAAGGTTTTTCTATGGCTCTTTGCTAAAACGCATGTTTCACAATGTGACATAGAATTAACTGGAAATAGTTTTGGAAATAAAATATGCAAATAATTTGCAGAAGGATGACCTAATCTTCGGTGCCATAGCCAAGCTTCTCGTTCCGATGTCCCATGAGTCAACATCACAGCACCACTTTGAGTCACCTCATCCACATAATACAACCCTTGATTTTCAGTGCCACGCCCAATGATCACTCCCGTCCTGATATCCTGTAAAATACAAAACGTAGGGTACATTAGGACATTACAGTTGAGTTCTTTTGTGACGTGGCTGATGGAAAGCAGTTTATGTGATAACGAGGGAACATAAAGACAATTAGAGATTTTTATTGTGGGTGAAATCTCAATAGTCCCTCTCGATTTTACATCCATTATTCCTCCGTTTGCCGTTTGAATATGCGTTTTTTCTGGTTTGGTTGTTGAAATAATATCCGACAGCTCATAAGTCATTGTGTCGGTCGCGCCACAATCGAAGATCCATAGTTTTTGTTTTTTATGGGTTTCTTGGGCCATATTAGCATTTCCCTTATTTCTAGGGACTAAATGTGACATGTTTGGTTTATTATAATGGTTAAAACCACAAGGGTTTGAGGGCTGCGCCCCAAACCCGTTACCTGTTGCGTCTTCTTCTTCTTCATGTGTACCAGCCATTCCGCGGAAACCAGTCCTGCTTCGGCCTCCATCTCCGGTGACATCTCGGGTGCCGGTGCTGGATGATTTCCCTTTTTCTTTAACCGTAGCCT
>CAMTDV010000444.1:0-21647 GCA_947069175.1 Scalesia atractyloides
AATGTTTTTTTTTGCCGTAGATCGGAAACCCCGAAAGACCAGAAGATTATTGACCAGGTTGACGAGGAAGAACTCGAACTAATGGACATCAAATGGTCCTTAGCTTCAATCATCAGGAGAGTGATAAAAGTTTCGTTTGCACTCACAGGTCGTGACATAGGAAAAACTCCAGCAACAAATTGGGTTTTGACAAATCCAAAGTCCATGTGTTTTAGATGTCGACAGAAGGGACATTTTACCAAGGCAAACCAGAAATCAAAGTCCTTTTGGAAGAGGGAATGAAATATTACAAGAAGGCAATTCAATATGAACCGTTTCCCGAAGAAAACTCAGATTGAGATCCAAGAAAAAGCCAAACAGTAGTACCACAGAGAAAAGCCATGGTTGCATCTACAGAAGATGACGGATTTGATTGGAATTCCTTTTATCTTGGGAAAAAGACCGGAGTTTGCTTTGATGGCAGAGATAGTTGAAGAAATTCTGCAGAGGAGGCGGCGACAGCAGCTGAAGCAGCGGCAACAGCAGAACACAGCGTTTTGAACAAGCTATTATGGAACAATAACTTACATCAACAGTAGGAAGAAGAGGAATTATATCCCATATGCAGAGATAATGAAATTTTATCCTTCTAATTCTTGTGACAGTTTTGCAGGTCACTTTGATGGAAGCACAAGAAGAAACAAGTGGTTAAGGAGAAAAAGATTGATGAAGTGATTGTTGATATCACTCAAGAAATGAAAAGTCGAAGACCTCAAGGACATAGCAGATAAAGCTTTAATGGCAAATCTAACCAAGGTAGGTCCAGAGGTAAAGGTTATCGAGAAAGAAGTTGTCAAAGTACAAGTTGTAGAGGTTGAGAAACCTTTGTAACAAAATGTACTAAACCCTTGTGTCGAATGTGTCGAAAAATCAAAGAGCATCGCTGAAAAAAAATGTGCATAACGACTTGTTAAAAAATATGATTATCGCACAATGAAAGAAGTGTATGATAAAAATGAAAGATGATTACGGCAGACTCGACATAAATAAACACCGAAAACAACATGATACTATAAGAATGTTGAGTGGTACATAAATGGATAAACAAAGAGCAATTAAACATTTATAATCAACACCATTTGCTGAAAATCAAACAACAACTTCAAGATATGACAATTGAAAAACTGAAAGAGTTCGACAATTGTTAAGAAGTTATGCCACTAACGCGTATGTTATCGACCACATTCTTCCAACAATCTCATCAGAAAAAAAAAAAACTAAAAAGAAAGTGGGCAAAGAATTATAGCAATGTTCCTCCACCCCTTTGCGAAAAATATTGTCTTAAATCTATAGACGGGATGGACAAGACACTCGATGTTGAATTACTTTCTGAAAAGAAAAAATGAGTTGCCAGAGAACATTGATATAAATCTATGCTAAATCTGATGATGATAATAGCACTGTGGTTAACAAAGTTGTTGAAAATGTTTTAAGTGATTCTGATGATGGCAGCTTCAAAAGCGCCAACTTAGATTTCAAAGAAATTTCGATTTCACAATCTGAAAATGACGATAAGTCGTCAGAAGATGGTCTAAGTGACGATCCTACTATGGTAATGAAATACAAAATTAAGGGATTCTGATAACTATACTTTGATGATAGCTTCCCGATTCAGAATGTAAAAGAAGAATTGCTTGATAAATTCCTTTAAACTCGTGGAAGTCACATCAGAGGAATTGGTAATCAATGAAAAAAAAAAATTTCTATTCCCAAACCTAAAAGAAACAATTACCAAAGAAACGGTGGTTATCATCCGGAAAAGCGGAGAAACAGGGTTGGGTTTTAGAAGAAGAAAAAACTGATGAATCTGTAAAGAAATCGTCAACCATTTCATGAATATTAGAAACCAACAACATGAAGTTTTGTATATGGGACGAATTACAGTTCATGATGAGAAATTTGATTGGTAAGCAATCAAATGATGAGTTTTCAAGAAGGAGAAAGAACTTCGAGAAAAAAAAAACCAAGGTTACAAGTGGTGCCAAAACCTCTAGTAGGGTAAAAACCACCGCTTAAAGGACATCCACTGATAATCGGAACATGTTTTCAAGTGCAATGAAATTGGTCAATATGGCACGATATTGTCCGAAATCAAAATCGGCTTATCCTCGAAGAAGAGATTCTAATGTTGTTAAAAACCAAAGCAACCGGTGTTTGCAAACCTGTAAAGATTTTGACACGAAATGAAAATCAATAAAACTAGAAGTTAAACTTCTAGGTCTAATTGAAAACAAGTTTTAACATCAAAAAAGGCTAATGTCAAATCTCAAAACCTGGATTGCCAAGAAAAGGTCAACAACATCTGGTGTTGTTAAGTCTGAGGTAGTAAAGACTGACAACACAAAATAATCAATAAAGTCTGAAATCACTAAGTCTAAGCAGGTAAAGACTAGTGAGAATGTTAAAGAAATTAAAACAGAAATCAAGGACGATAATGTCAAATCTGTAAAAGATAAGATAAAAGTGAAATTTTCAAAAACATTAACATTGTTTGAAACAGATGACAAATTTGATTTGATGGATGTTGATGAGTTTGAATATGCTTTTGTTTATGGTTATCCTGTAAAACCCAAGACCAAGAAGGCTTAGGTAGAGCTTTTTCACCTAATTTCTAAAATTTGCAGGGGCTCCAAAGATTCTAAACTTTCAAAGTGGGATTTTGGTAGTGGAGCGTTCCAGGCACATGGACAGGTATGAAGGCATTGCTATTTGACATTAAAGCTATCAATGGTGGATATGTTTAGATTTGCAGGAAATCAAAGGTGGAAGGATAGTCGCCGAGGGAAAATTTTCCAATGGCGTAGTTTTTCATTTGATCGCGTGAACTATATTGCAGAGCTTGAGAACAATCTTCTGAGTGTAATCGCAGATTTGTGACAAGAAGTTTACAGCCCATTTCAATGATAAAGAGTGTATTATTTTGAAGTCGGATTCAAAATTCCATATGAGTGGATTCTGATGCGAGCACCTCGAGAAAAATGATTTTATATATTCTTGATATGGGGTGTTGCTACCACTTTTTCCTCACAATCAGCACAATGTTTTTGTATCAAAGGTAAACTGAAAAAAAGATTCTATTCTTTGGCATCGAAAGATGGGGGCATATTCATTTTGCGAAAAATGAAATTTCTTGGTTCATAATGATCTTGTAGAAGGCGTAAATCTTCGAAGTTTTCAAATGTCTGATCATTGTTTTGGAATGCAAGAAGGGAAAGCAGGTAGAGGGAGAAGCCCCCTAAATCTTTCTGTAGATAAATCTTCTGATGTCCCCGAGAAATCTACAGAAGATTGTTTTCAAAAAAGCTTCTGAGGTCTGATTATCCAAAAGGTTGACGAATCAGTCAAGCCTTCTGAATCCTATCATTGTTACTGAAGAAAAAGACAATGAAGAAGCTGAGAAAGAGGATAATAAATGACGAAGAGGAAGAAGGATGAAAGATTGGAATGTTAGGGATGGACGGATGATGATTTTGATCAAGGAGATGATGATTTTTGATCAGGGTGGTACTGGCTTAAAGATCAATGAAAGCTAAAGTTTCTGATGAATTTGATTTTTCTTGATCTGATGGACGATGAATCTAATTGAATGGAAGATAAAAGAACCAGGGGGAGTCAGGGAAAAAAAAAGGGCCTTCAGATGATATTTATATTTATAGATTGTTTGATCGTTTGTGAAGCCTATGACTGTAGTACCTACGAAGCCTTTTGATATTGATGTTGGAAACACAATGTTGAAGAAGGGTGAGTTTGTACATAATTTATTCGAAAGAAGATCTGGCTAACTAGTTTGAAGTTGAAGTTGAAAACTTGGAGTTTGATTTTTAGGAGATAATGGAATGTCGATACAATTTAAACCAAAAAGAGTATCAGTACGAAAGAAGATTCAAAGCTGATGAATACAACCGGGTGATTGTTGAAGATGGCCCTCAGATGACGAAACAAAGAAAAAGAAAAATAAGTATGTTGGTCAGGATTCAGAAAGTTTTCCTACATTCGAAGAAATGTATAAAGGTCTTTATAGATAGGATTTCTGAAGAGTTTACGAGAGGGAAAATTCCTAGGCCAATGACCAAAGAGGAGATAGCTGAAGCGAGAAAAAACCTGGTTCAAGGAGATTCCTCGTGAACGTAAGTTTTCGACGTCCACTAGCATTCTTCAACCGGAGATAAAGATGTTTCTTTTGGGGATATAATTGAGTTGGGGTGGGATTTAAAGGAGCTCAATGTATATGCAATCAAAAGAGAGTTTGGGAGTGGAATACTTCAAATATCTTGCTGACTTAAAAACATTGCCGTATTGGGATATGGAAGAGGCTGGTACAAACAGTAAATGTTACTAATCAGATGAAGACAGTTGATCAATTGTTTATGGAAGATGATAAAGTACGAAGCTGAAAAAGGTTGGAATGACTGGAAAGCCGTTTTAATTCCGAAGAAAATTTCTAAACTCAATCAAGTTGCCATTAGAACGTTTACACATGGATTTATTTGGTCATGTAAATGTTCGAAGCATATCAGGAGACTTATATTGCTTGGTCGTGACAGATGACTATTTGAGATATTTCGTGGGTATTTCTTTCAAAAAATCAAAAAGACAAAAACGTTCGAGAACTTGGTTATTCTATTCAAGAATCTCGAGAACATTTTTATCATCTACCGGTCAGACGCATTAGAAAGTGAAAATGGCACAGAGTTTAAAAATATAATAAAATGAAGGGAATTCTACAACACAAAAGTGATTCTGCACGAGTTTTAGTTGCTCCCCTATACTCCATAGCAAAACGGAGTTGCTGAACGGAAGAATCAAACTTTGATTGAAATTGCGGAGAAACCATGCTTGCAGATTTCTAAACTTCCAATCAGCTTCTGGAGTGAAGCAGTTGCTGCGGCTTGCTAGACGTTAAAACAGGGTTTCTCACTGTCAAACCAACAAAGAAAACAGTTTTGAGATGATAAACCGACGGAAGCCAAATTTGAAATTCTTAGAACCATTTGGTGCACCTTGTACCGTAATAGACCAAGATGGCAAATTCGGAGCTAAATCTCTCGAAGGTTTTTCTTTGTTCGGATATGCGAGTCCGTTGAGAAGAGTAAAATGTTCCTTCATTACGAAAGGTTATGAAGCACAGCACGTGGATTGTTTTCAATTACACAGATTTCTATTCAAAGGAAAGGTGACGCGTTGCTGTTTAAAACAACCAAGACCTTTGGAAGTCATTTGGACTTGCCCAAAGAACCAACTGACGAAGAAGTTTTGCAGCGTTTATATTATCTTCACCAGTCAGCGAAAATCAAGAGCAAATTGTTCGACCAATTGTGGTTAATCAACCCACGTTGGATCCATCTTCTTTCTGGCGCAAGTTTCAAACAATAGTGGTGTTCCGGCTGAAAATTGTTTCTGAAACATTATCATCACCACTACTCTTCCAACGAATGCCTCTACTGAAACCAATGAATACAATAAAAGGAGTCTAGTATGCCTCAGAATCAAAAATGATTCTGATTCAGATGAAGCACCCACATTTTGATGCTGATGGGGAATCAATCTTCTTCAGATGAAGAAGTGGAGCAGATAAACAAGTCTTCTTAATCAATCTGCTAGTCCAACAAAAAACAACAGCAATGAAGCTTCATCAAGCTCTCCAAACATTGAATTGGTTTGTTGATCTCAACATCACTAAATCAGCAAAACTCAGTAGATTGTTCCAAGTGAAGAAACTACCGTGATCATATTCCTATCAATTCCGTCAACAAATATTATCGGAGCACTTCAAACTGTGTTAGAACTTTGAGGTCAAAAATTAATAAAGCACTCAGTGGTTTCTACACGTGTTGCTACAACCTAGAACTATTGTTCCATTCATGTTTCTCATCTCTCAGATTGAGCCTAAGACAGTTAATGAAGCTTTAGCAGATGAAAACTAGGTACAAAGCAATGCAAGAAGAAATATTACATTTTGAGAAGTTGGGTGTGTGGAAGCTTGAAGATCTACAAGAAAATCAGAAAGCAATTGAATACAAAAATTGGGTCCTTTAAGTGTAAACGTGATGATAGAGGAGTTATTGTTCGTAACAAAGCTAGGCTTGTTGTCTAGGGATTTCACCAGCAGGAAGGGTATAGACTACACGGAAGTCTATGCACCAGTAGCTCGATTGGAATCTATTTGAATATTTCTAGCTTTCGCATCATGGAAAGGATTTAAAGGTCTATCAAATTGGATGTCAAATCAAACTTTTTTAGTATGGCAAAATTACGCTAGAAGGTGTACGTTGGACAACCACTGGGGTTTGTCGATCCCACTTAACAAGACGAAAGCGTACCTACTTGATAAAAAGCACTTTATGGTCTACACCAAGCCCCGAGAGCTTGGCAGGAGACGTTGTCACAAACAATCTCGTCGGAAACGGCTTTATCAGAGGAAACTGTGGATTAGTACTCTTTTCAACTAGAAAAGTTGATGGCCCATCTGATTTATAGTTTCAAATCTACATTGACGACATCATCTTTGATCTACAATGATAGTCTCTGCAAAGAGTTTAAGGGAATCATGAAAAAAGAAATTCGAAATGTCCTCGATGGGCGAAATGTTCTTTTCTTGGTTTGCAAGTAGATCAGCTTTCCGGATGGTATTTTCATTCACCAGACTAAGTATGTTTACGACATCTTGAAGAAGTTTGGAATGGAAAGCTTGAAGCTTCTATCTACGCCTCTTTGCTCTCAACCACGACATTTGCATTGACGAGACTGGAGCCAAAGTTGACGAGACGTTTATAACAGATCGATTGAATTGGATCACTGATGTATCTGACGGCAATCAGCGCCCGGAATTATGTATCCAAACCTGCCTATGCGCCAGATATCAGTCAAAGCTCGAGGATTTTACACACTGCAGATCGTGAAGCGTATCTTCAGATATCTAAAAGGATGCCTAAGCAAGCACCGGCTTGTAGGTAACCCGAAGAAACAACAATTTCAACCTCACTTGGCTATGTTGATTCCGGTTTTGGTGTTGATAAGTTGAACCCGAAATCAAACTACGGTGGGGATGCCAGTTCTTCGGAACAAGAAATGGTAACCTGGCAGTGTAAGAAACAGATTACGGTCCGCTCTCTCTAACCTGTGAAGCTGAGTATATCTCGGCCTCCAGCTGTTGTTCACAGAATTCTATGGATTCAAACAACAGATGAGAGACTTTGGTCTGCAATTTCTAGACACTCCGGTTCATCACTCAAACGCAGAAAAAAACACATTGAAATTCGTTATCATTTCATTCGTGATTGCTACGAAAAAGAAATTGGGTACGAATAGAAAAATCCCCCCACCGACGAAATAAAAGGCTGTTTTTTTAACCAAAACCATTTTCATTATCACGATTTAAATTTCTTCTTGAGAACTAACGGTATGAAAACCTGGACAGGTGCGGACGCTGAGGTTGAATACGGATCGGACGACGAGTTCGCGTGATCCAAATTGGTTTGTAAATACTTTTTTCTAGCTTAGGATTTTATTAAAAACTAAAAAATCCAAAAAGATGTTTTTTTATTTTAGGGGGAGAAAAATATTAGAGAAAATACAAAAACATTTGAAAAAATTTTTAAAATCTAAAAACATATAAAAAAATTCAAAATGTTCAAAAAAAAAAATTGAAAAAAGATAAAAAAAAAATCCAGTGTAATAAAAAAGGAAAATGATAGTACATTCCAGTTGATTTACCCACAGTATGCTAAAGAAATGTAAAGTTTTTAAAAAAAAAAAATAAAACGAGTCTTACTGCGGATTTTGTCGATGGGGCCTTAAAACACCCGTTCAGTAAACTGCTTTCGATATATAAAACTAAATTTTACAACTGCTTTTTTAAACTTTTGGGGAAATTAAACCCAACATCTTGGATATATGGACATAGTACTCCCCCCAAATTTTTTCGTCTGAAAGATTTGTCTGATTCTGAGATAACGAGGTCTTTATAGATAGTTGATATCTGGGGTATTATATAAGTTTCTTCTGATTTTGCGGAAGCAATGGCCTAGAACTTTTATAATAAACTTTTGCTTTAAACCCCCAAAATTTGCATGGCAAAATTAAAAAAATAAGTATCAAAAAAAGATATAATCATATGCAATGCTAAAAAAAGATTCCTTAAGTGGGAACACCACCTTTAAAAGGGACGAGCCTTCATCTCTTTGTCTGTATGGTAGTACTAACCTGAGCTCCTCAAGGTATCGCATAACCCGGATACAGATAATCAATTTATGCTATATTCAACCTTTATAAGATGAAATCTAGGGAATCTGGATAACGGGAGTATATTCAAGAAGTGGAAACCATAAAATAATTTAAAGGGTTTCATGAATTTCTACCTTAAAAAAAATCTTGAAACAGTTTGAGAAATGTGGTAAAAGTTTAAAGTGGACAAAACATAAACGAAAAAATCTAGGGGAAACGGTTTAAAAAAACTTAAAGTTCAAAATAAAGGGTCAACGGTACTGGTGATAAAGTCTCAATCAACTGATATGAATCCTTAGACACGAATTCACAAAAATATGTCTGTAAATATGTTTTTGTACATAGTTTACCCTTGCTTATTCATTGTATTTCAGCTTTTACAAATTAAAATCAAAAAGATTTTTTTTGGGGTGTTTTTTGCATAGATTTTACAAAAAATACAAAAAGATTTTTTATTTCTACATTGTATTTTCACCCAAAACCAATTGTTTGGAGAACGGATCTTTTGAAAAATTCTGGTTTAAATTTAGAAATGCGAGAACTGGTGGGGATCTCTTTGACAAATGGGCTGGGAAGCTAATCTGTTAAAATCTGAAAAAAAGGGTTAAAACGATTGAAAAGTTCAAATTAATTTGAAACTTTTGATTTTGAAAATATAAAAAAATGTTTGTTTTCTAAACGGGTTCAAACCGGGGTCATATTTTAAACTTGGGGCTCGGCAGAAAAAAAAATCGGTTAAACCAAGGTCATTTGCTTGGGGCTTGGTCAATGAGATTTTTTTCTCCGGAAACAGATTCAAAAAACAATTCAAAAAACCCCAAAAAATAAATTTAAAAATATAAGGGGGTAAAAAACAAAGAAGGGGGCCGAATGAAATTTTAATTTTTTCCCCCCAAAAAAGGGGGGCTTTTAAAAAAGGGTTAAAAGTTTTTGTGGAAAAAAACAAAACTTTAAAAAAAATTTTTAAAAAAAAAATTTTAAAAAATTTTAAAAAAGGTTTAAAAGGACCAAAAAAAACCAAAAATAAGATTTTAAAATTTTAAAAATAAAAAAAAAAGGGCCGTAAAAAAGTTTTTTACATTGTTTCCCCAAAAAATAATTTATTTTTTTTTAAAAAAAAATTTTTTTTTAAAAAGTTTTAAAAAAATAAAAAAAAATTTTTTATTTTAAACATTGAAAAAAAAAAAAAAAAAAATTTTTTTTTTTTTTTTTTTTTTCCCCCCCCCCCCCCCCCCCCACCAAAAAAAAAGGGGGGGGTTTTTGAAATTTTGGGGGAAGGGAAAAATTTTATTCTTGAAAAGGGGGGGGCAATTTTTAAAAATAAAAAAAAAAAATTAAAAATTAAAAAAAAAAAATTTTTTTTGAGGGAAAAAAAAAAAGTTTTTTAAATTTTAAAAAAAACCCCAAACCCGGGGGGCATTTTTTTAAAAATTTTTGGGGGGAAAAAAAAAAAAAAAAAAAGGGTTAAAAAAAGGGGGAAAATTTTTTAAAAAGTTTTTATTTTTTTTTTAAAAAACGGAAAAAAAATTTAAATTGGGTTTTTAAAAAAAAAAATTTAAAAAAAAAAGAAAATTTTTTACGGGGGAATTGGCGAAAATTTTTTTTTTAAAAACCCCCAAACCAAACCCCAAGTTTTGGAAAAAATTTTCCCAAAAAAATTTTTTTTTTTTTTGAAAAAAGGAAAAAAAAATTTTTTCAGTGGGGAAAAAAAATTTTAATTACAATTTAAAAAAATTGTTGGGGGGTTTTTTTTAAAAAATTTAAAAATTTTTTTTTTGGGGGGATTTTTTTTGGGGAAATTTTTAAAAATTTTTTAATTTGGGAAAAAGAAATTTTAAAAAAATCCCATTTTAAAATTTTTTTTTAAAAAAAACCAATTTTTAAAAAAAAAAATTTAAAATTAAAAAAAAATTATTGAAAAAAAAAAAAAAAAAAATCTAAAACTTTCCCAAAAAAAATTTTAAAAATTTTTTTTGGGAAAAAAAAGAAACAAAATTTTTTGTTTTTTTAAATGGGAAATTTTTTTTTTTGGGGGAAAAAATTGAAAATTTTCCCTTTTTTTTGGGGGGGTTTTTTTTAAAAAAACCAAAAATTTGGGCCGAAAACCCCGTTCGACCGAAAAATTGTCCCCTAAAAAATGAAAAACAGTTTTTTTGGGCCCCCCTTTTTTTTTTTTTAAAAAAAAAACATTTTGTCTCATACATGTTCGGCCGAACTTAAGCAAAAAAAAATTGTATAATAAAAAAACTGTAAAGTTTTCGCCCCAAAAATTTTCATTAAAAAAAAAAAAAATTGAACATGTTGTTACATGTTCAGGCAAAAAAATTGTTTTAAAAATTTTAGTGTTTTTTTAAACACTTTAATCAAAATTTCGCCTGAAAAATTGATTAAAAAGGGTTAGAAAAAAATTGTTTAGAAAAAATTTTTTTGTATTTTTTCCCCTCCCCAAAAGGGAAAATTTTTTTTTTTGTTTTTTTTTTTTTTTGCACATGCGTGGGTTATCCTAATTGAGTTTTTTTCCCAAAACTCACAAAAAAAAAACGTTGTATTTAAAAAGCTTTGACAAGTTTTTTGCCCCGGGTTTTAAAAAGGAAACGACAAAAAAATTTTTGAAGTTTTCCCTTGAAGGTTTTTCATTTTTTTTCGCCCTGCAATTAAATTGAGCGCACTTATCCCATTGATTTATGTTAATTCCCCCTTCTGGAATGAACGCGAAAACTAAAGTGCTAGAAAAGACAAATCTTTTTCTACAGTACAGGTTTTATGATGAGATAAAAGGGCCCGATTACGTTTGAAAAGGGTTTTTCAAGAATTTTTTTAGAGCTTAAAGATAAACAAAAATGATCCAAAAATTCTCTAGATAGGAAGATGGTTTTTTTTTAAATTTCTTTTTCCGCATGGGATAAAAGGTAGTGTGAAAAAAAAAAACCCCAAAAAAAAGAAAGGGGGGAAGGGTTTTTCCAAAAAAAAACCCCAAAAAACTTTTGATGCCCCCTGCTTAATTTTTCCCCAAAACCCCCGTTCACCCTCGCAAAAAACCGGTTTAGATGATGTTCAAAAAATTTTTGGCTAGCATGGCCCCGGCGGGGGTTTTTTTTGAAGAAAACCCCTTCAATGTTTTTTTAAGATGGTGGTTTTTCACAGTCAAAGAAAAATGGGGGGATTCAAAAGGGGTTTTTTTCTTAATTCCTAGATTTATTCAGATGTAAAATCGATTTAGAAGTATCCCAAAAAAATTTTCTCGAGATCCGAATGACGTTTTTTTTATTTTTTTTCATCTCGACGAAACCCCCCAGTGAAGAAATTAAATCAAAATTTTTTTAGAAACAAAAGCTTAGCCTCCTATCCCCGCCAAAACCCAGTATTTTCGGAGCAAAAATTAAAGATTTTTAGATTATGTATCGGGCCCACCGGAAAAAAAAAAAATGGGGGGGAAAAAAGGTAAAAGGGAGAAAATGAAAGCTTAAAGCTGAAAAGGAGGGGTGGTTTTAAAAAAAAAAAAAAAAAAAAAATTTTAAAAAAAAAAGGGGCAAAGGAGTGAAAAGGTTTTTGAAAGAAAAAAAAAGCCCCAAAAAAAAAAACCCAAAAAAGAAACGAGCATCAAAGAAACTGGGAAAAATTTCCCTTTTCGATGAGGGGGGAGACAAAGAAAATGTTTTGAAGCAGTGGGGTTTTGGATCTTAGCGTTTTTATTGTTAATAAGTCAAAAAAAACAATGAAAAACGACTTAAAAAGAAAAAAGTAATTTTTTAACCGTCTAAAATGGAAAAAAAATTTTGATAAAAAAGCCTGAAAAGACAAGGGCTGAAAAAAAAGGGGCAGAAAAAAAAAAAAGGAGACTTAGGCAAAAATTTTTAACCGATGCAGAAAATAGATTCGGTGAGGGAGAGGCCAAAGAAAAAGACTAAAAAAAAAAACAAAGGTTTTGCCTGCAAAACGAAATTTTTAAAAAAAAAAAAAAAACAGGGTCCCCCCCCTCAACACGAAAGGGAAAACGAAAAAGGCCAAAAAAAAGCTCAGAAAAAACGGGGAGCAAAAAAAATTTTCAAAAAAAAAAAAAGTGAAAAAAACACAGAAAAAACCAAAACAAAAACCTTCTGGTGCTGGGGGGAAAAGGAGCAAAAAAAACAAAAAAACCTCCCCACAAGAAAAAACCCATGTTATCGTTTTTTTGCCTGGAAAAAGAGAAAGGCAAAAAGGGTTTTTCACAAAAAAAACCCCCGTTGTTTAATTTTTGAAAATTTTCCGATCGCTAAAAAAACGCCGAGTGCTCAAAAGACTTTTTATTCCTGAAAAAACTTACACCCAAAGAAAGTTCCCCCAAAAAAACGAAACGAAAAAAACCCCAAAAAAAAAACCCCCAAAAACCAAAGACCCAAAAGAGGGGAAAAAATATGTTTGGTTTTAAATGCCCCAAAAACGGGCCTATAAGTCTTTAAGATTTTGGATGAAAAATTTTTTTTTCCCTGAAAAGAATTTTTTGAAATGTTAGAAAAAACGTGTTGGGGGGGGTTTTTTAAAATAAAAAAATTGGGGGAGATTGAGGTAAAAAAAGGCTGACCCGTAAAGAAGGGTGAACAAAAAAGCGAAAATCGAAAAAAAAGGAAAAATTTCTTGATAATAAAGTGAAGGTGCTTTGAAAAATGAAAAAAGAGAAAATTTTCAAAGCAAAAAGATAGAAAGTTTTTGCAGGAGCAAAATGAAAAAAAAAACAAAAAAGGGGGATTGCAGAATCGAAAAAAATTTTCAAGCCTCTGAATTTTATCCCCAAATTCAATTGATTAAAAAAAATTTTTTATAATAATCCCTAATATAAAATTTTTTAAAAGTAAATAAAAAAGGGAAAACGTCCCCGGATTGTTTTAAAAAGCCAAGGAACGTGCTGAAAAGAATTGGCTAGGGTGGTAAAAAAGGAAAAAAAAGAGAACGAAAAAGAAAAACCCTACAAAAGAACCTTCTTTTTTCGGGGGCGTTAAAGTATAATGAAGACAAAAATTTTGAAAGACTGATAAAAGACCCCCAAGACGAATCCAAAAAGGGGGGGTTAATTGGTGTAGAATGTCTAGGGCTTAGTTTGATCGAGTTTCTGTAAAATTTTAAAAAGAGCTGGATAGGCTAGGTTTTAAAAATTAAATTTTTGAAGAGTCCCCCCCCCTTTTTGCCCAAATTTCGCCCAGTGAAAGGGGGCTTTGTTTGAAAATGTTTGGGGGGGGGAAAAATTGGGATTTAGGCAAAATTTTTGGGCGAAAAATTTACAAACCCCTGTTGGGGGGCCCAACTGAAAACTTTTAAAAAAATACCTATTTTTTGTCTCATTTTTAACCCTTTTGGAATTGTAAGGGCCCCAAGCTCCCGTCAACCCCCGTAACTGAAAAAGTTTAAAGTCAATGAAAAAATGAGATTAACTGATAAAAAAAACTTTTTATTTAAAAAAAGTAAAATTTTTTTCCGCTAAAAAAAATTTTAAAAAAAATTTTTTCTTTTACTTAAAATTTGTAAAAAAATTTTTTCCTTTGGTTTAAAAAAATTTTTAAATCAAAACAAAAGGAAAAAAAAACCCCCTTTTAAACCCCAAATTTTTTTTTAAAAAATTTTTTAATTTTTAAAAATTTTTTAAACACCCTTTTTAAAAAAATTTTAAAAAAAAATTTTAAAAAATTTTGGGACCCTTTTTTACCTTTTTTCCCGGAAATTTTTTTAAAAAAAAAAAAGGTTTTTTTCCCCCCTTTCCCATTTTTTTTTTTTTTTTTAAAACCCATATTTTTTAAAATTTTTAAAAAAAAAAAATTTTAAAAAAAACCCCCTTTTTTTTTTTTTTTTAAAATTGTTTTTTTTCCAAAACCCCCCAATTTTTAATTTTCCCCCTTTTTTAAAAAAAAACCCCCAAATTAAATTTTTTTAAAAAATTTTTAACCCTTGGGAAAACCCTTTTGGGGGGGGCCAAAAATTTTGGGGCGGGAAAAAAACTAGGGCCCCCCCTTTAATTTTTAAATTTTTAAAATTTTTTTTCCCCCAAAATTTTTGGGGGGGAAAAAAAACCCTTTTTCCTAAAAAAATTGGGGTTTTTTTTAAAAATTTTTTAAATTTTTTTGGGGGAAAAAAATTTTTAAAAAAATTTAAAAAATTTTAAAAAAAAAAAAAAATTTTTTTTTTTTTAAAAAAAATTTTAAAAAAAAAAAAAATTTTTTTTTTTTTTTAAAAAAAACAAGGGTTTTAAAATTTTTAATTTAAAAAAAAAATTTTTTTTAAAAAAAAAAAAAAAATTTTTTTTTTTTTGGGGGAAAAAAAAAAAAAAATTAAAAAAAAAAAAAAAAAAAAAAAAAAAAATTTTTTTTTAAAAAAAAAATTTTTTAAAAAAAAAAAAAATTTTTAAAAAAAAAAAAAAAAAAAAATTTTTTTAAAATTTTTTGGGGGATTTTCAGGGGGGGGTTTTTTTCCGGGGAAAAAAAAAAACCCCCCCCAAAAAAAAAAAGGGGGGGAAAAAAAAAAGATTTCCCCGGGCCCTTTGGGTTTTTTTTTATTTTTGGGGTTTTTTTATTTTTTAAAAAAAAGGGGCCCCCCCAAAAAAAAACCATTTTTTTTAAAAAAATTTTTCCCTTTTTTAAAAAGTTTTAAAAAAAAAAAAAACCAAAAAAATTTTTTGAAAACTAAAACATTGGGGGTGGCTTGACTTGTGCCTGGATTTTTTCCTTGGCTCACTAAAAGTGCTAGTGGCCCTGAACAATATAGCAGGGGGTGGGGAAAGGCATACACTGGGTAATTGCTATCTGCTTTTTTTTAGGGGAAAATTCAGAGGGGGTGGGTCCCCGTCGATCAGGTCCTTTTTTTCCCCGGGCCCCCCCCTCCATAGGGAAAAAAAAAAACCGACAAACTTATTTAACAAGGTCATTTGTACTATCCCAAGTTTTTATTAAAAAAAAAGTGCCAAATGCCACCCAAAAACCTTTTTGAAAAGGATTTTCAAAATGAGTTTGGTTTTAGTGTATTTACCCCGTGTAAAAAAATTTGGGGGTAAATTTTTCCCAAAAATTAAAAAAAACAGGTTTTCAAGTAAAAAATAGGGCGGAAGCTTGGGGGGGGGCGTTGCCCCTTAAGGAGTTTTCCAACCCTTAAAAGGTTTTTTAAAACCCCTGAGAGTCCCCGTTTAAAACATTTTTGTGTATGTTTTTTTTTTTTCCCTTTGTTGGATCTTTTTTAAAAAAAGCCAGTTTTTTTAAAATTTGGGTTTTTGAACTTTTGGACACTTTTGGTTTTGTAATAGTTTAATTTTTTAAATCCCCCAACTTCTGCTTTTTTTGCTCTGTGTTTTTTAATTGGTTATGAAAAATTATTAAAAACTTTTCCGTACGGGTTTTCCCCCCCCGGACCCACCGGAAAATTAAAAAGTGGAAAAACGGGGGGGACAGGTTTTTGGGATCAAAAGCCAAACATTTGAGGGAATTCAACCTTGTTTTTAGGGTTTTTTTGATCTCAAAAAAAGACAAAAGTAAACACATTCCTTTGACCTCGAGCTAGGCTTTTGACCTAGGGGTTTAAACATTACCTTATTGAAATTTTTATTATCCCTTGTTTTTTTGTTTTTTGGGGCTTTTCTTTTGAAAACAGGAAAAAAATGCCCACCAAAAATTTTTTCTAAGGGTCCAAAAGGAAAAAAGGGGTTAATAAGTGGATCCTCGAATCAAGGGCCTTCTAACAAAACCCCCCCCTAACAAAACCCCCCACGAAGGTTTTTGGGGGGCGATTCATCCAACCACCATGGGGCCCCCCTTTAACCCCCCAGCTTACCTCATGATACTCCCCCCCCCCCGCCAGACCCCCCCAATTTTTGCAAAAAATTTTTCCACCAAGCCATTTAAAATCCACCTTCACATTCTCATTCTTTTTTATGGGGAAATTTATAAAACCGACAAAAACCCCCTTCCGTTCATTTCCCTTTAAAAACCCCATTTCCCAAGATTTTTCCCCCCTAAACCCATGGGGGGAAAAAAATTCAGAGCCCGAAATTGCCACAACAGGGGTCGTGGGGTCAACCCCCACGACATTTCAGCGGGGTTTAACCCCTTTAAAAATGGAAAAAACCCCTCATCATTACAAAAAATGACAAACTTCAGGAGAGGTTTTGGAGACAATACGTTTTTACCAAATACCCATTCCCCCCCCCCAACAAAAACAAACCCTTAAAAAACCCCCAACACTCCACCACAAAAGAAAAACCACCATTGGACCAACCCCCTACCACCTCCACCCTCCAAGAAAAAAGTGGGGGGCCAAAGCATTTGTCGGTCGCCTTTTGTACCGAGGGTAAGGGCCCAAAAAAAATCTCCACCAAAAAAACCTTACCCAAAATTTAATTCCCGAGGACCCACAAATGGGGGGGGCCCCCCCTCATACTTTTACCCTTTTAAAGGAAAAAAACCAACCCAAAAAACCAAAATGTTGAAAAGCCTAGCCTCAGCCCCCATTTTTTAAAAAAAGGGGGCTGCCACCACTAAACCCCCATTTTGGGGTTTTTAAAAACCCTATCCCCTTTTTTAAAATTCCCAAAAAAAAAAAAAACCATCTTGATATAAAAAAAACCCTTTTTTAACCTTTTTACTTGGCCAGAGCATAAACCACAGTCATAAAAAGGTACCACTTCCCCTGGGAACCCCGTAATCTAGAAATGGCCCCTGAATGCACACTTATCCTAACCCCCCCATCCCCATCAAAAACCAAATGGTATCCTTTTATAATTACCCCAAAAAAATTCCCCGGTTTTGGGGGAACCATCTCAAAAACCCCCATCTCAAAAAAAAACCCCCCCCCCCAAAACAATTTTCCCCCGCCAACAATGGAAGTTCATAAAATCGGGCAATAGAAAAGGGTCAAGGGGAACTTTTTAAGAAAAAAAAAAACACAAAAAAAGATAATAAGAAGAATAAAAAAAAAAACTGTTTTAAAAAAAAAGGCTATAAAGAAGCTTTTAAGAGGAAAAAAAAAAAAAATTAAAATTTTTTTAATTTTTTATTTTTTTATTAAAAAAAATTTTGTCCCGCATGGACAAGGGTCTTTTTAGGGGGGGGGGGGAAAAGTCATTTTTTAGTCCCGGGGGTTTTTTTAAAAAAAAATCCCGGGTTTTTTTTTTTTTTCAAAAATTTTTTTCCCGGGGCACGTGCCCCCCCGGTAAATTCCTCGTGTTTTCCCCCAAGGGGGGGACCAAAAGTCGTTGAAAAAAAAATAATAAAATTTTTGCATATTTTTTTTATGAAAAAAAAAAAGTTGGGGGGGGCTTAAAGAAAAAAACGAAATTTTTTTTCATGTTCTGAAAACCCCTTGGGGGGACCGCAAGGCCCTAGCCCCAAAGGTCTCAAGGCCACCTAAACGTGGCCCCCAAAAACCCATCGGCCGCAAAGGGGGGCCTGCCCCCGCGAGCAAAAACATGGCAAAGCCTGTTTTTTTCCCCTCTTGACGAAAATTTTTTTCCCCCCTCTTTTTTTGCCCTGAAAAACGTTATGGGACACCAATT
Organism: Scalesia atractyloides; assembly: GCA_947069175.1. NCBI lineage: Eukaryota > Viridiplantae > Streptophyta > Magnoliopsida > Asterales > Asteraceae > Scalesia > Scalesia atractyloides. The sequence goes on from CAMTDV010000444.1 coordinate 17,768, forward strand.
TCCCCCGTCCTTAACCCCCTAGGAAAAACCCTCTGAGCATCCCCCTGACCATTTTTAATTTTAAAAATGATTCTTTGAGTTTGCAACCAATCTTTTTTTTCAATTTGGAAAAAAACAAAAAAAAATCACCTGGGGAGTTTTCCCGGTTTTTTTTTAAAAAGCATTTGCTTCCCGTCCCAAGCTCATTTTTTAACCAAGGGTAAATAAATTTTTTTTTTTTAAAGTTTAAAAAATTGATTCCTTATGGTTTTTTTTTTTTAATTTTGAACAAAGTTTTTGCGTAAAAATGCCCTGACTTTGATCTAAAATCCGTGAAAAGTCCAGCCCCTTGGGGCCGAAAAAGAAAATGGGGACGTGATTGAAAAAAAAAGGGGTGTAGGTGTTTTAATCCCCTTTAAAAAAAAAGGGGGGGGCCCTTTCCCCGGAATACCACGAAATTTCTTTTACCAATTGACGAGTCAAAAATAAAAGTCAAAAAAGTCAAAAACTGTCCATTTTTTTTTTAAAAAAAATAAACTAAAAAATCTGGAAAATTATGTTTGGATGCACAACAAAAAAAAAAAAAAAAATTTAATTTAGAAAAATATACCCCAACGATTTTTGGGGGGGTTTTGTCAAGAATTTTTTGGGCTAGGGTCGGTTTTTTCAAAAACCCAAAAGTCGCTAAAATTTGAAATTTTCCTTTCCCTTTTTCCCCCCCCCGTTTCCAACCCAATTTGGCCATTTTAAAAACCATATTTTGGTATTTTGAAACCTTTTTTTGGGTTAAATACCCCCTAAATTTAAAAAAAAAACTAAAAATTTTTTTACAAAAAAGGGTTTAAAATTTTTTAAAAAAAAAAAATTTGCAAAAAGGTTCCTTTTTTGAAAAAACATGATTTTTTAAAAAAAAAAAAAAAAAAAACATTAAAAAAATAAAAAAAAAAATGATTTGAAAAAAATTGAAATATTTTAAAATTTAAGTCAAATAAAATTTGTTTCAAAAAAATTTGGGGAAACTTTTAAAAAAAAAAATGCCCCTTTTCCCACATTGTGAAAAAAAAAATTTTTTAAAAAAGATAGAAAAAAAATTTTTTTTTTTCTAAAAAGTTTTAAAAAGAAAAGTAGGGGCCGTTTTGGGATGTTATTAAATTTATAAAAAACCCCCAAAAAAAAAAGGCCCTTTAGATTCGTTAATTGCCAAGAAATGATCAAAATTTAACCCCCTTTTTTAATAAAAAAAATATGAGTTAAAATCAAAACTTTTTGTTTAAAAAAAACTTTTTAAACCTACGATGTAAAAAATAAAAAACATATTTTTTGGTATATAAAAAACAGGGTTTTTTAAAAACTCAGTTTTTTCGTAAATTTATTTTAAAAAGGGCATTTGGGGCCTTCTTTAAAAGCCTTTTTTCCCCGGCCATGATGGGGTTTAAAAAAAAAAACTATGACCAAGACCCTTTTTTGGCCTACTGATTTTTAAAAAATTTTATTTTTTAAAAAAAACCTTTTAAAAATAAGTAAAGAAAACCCCAAAAATCCGAATCCAATGTTTTGGGTTCCCAAAACTTGTTTTGAAATTTTTTTAAAATCCCTTCGGGGCAAAGGTTTTTTTAAAAAAAAAAAAAAACCATTTTAAAAACCCCTTTTTTTAAAAAACCTTTAAAAAAAACTTTTTAAAAATTTTTAAATAAAAAAGTTTATAAAACAATCAGGTTATTTTTAAAAAAAACCCTTTTTTTTAAAACCCTAAAAAAGACCAAAAATTTCCCCTTTTAAAAAATCATAAATTTTTTTTTTAAAAAAAAAAACCCCCGGGCCATCTTTTTTTCAAAGAAATTCGATTTTTAAAAAAACTTTTTTAAAAAAAACATCCCAATGTGGAAAAAAAAATTGTAAAAATGACCCCCCTTTTTTCGGTTAAACCCCCCCTTTTTTTGCCTATGTTTCTTTTGGAAGCTTACTTTTGCTAAAATTTACGTACTTAAAAAACCAAAAAAAACCCAGGTTTTTAAACTTTATCATTTTCCCTCTAAAAAAAATCTAGAATGTTGTTGTTTAACCCCCCAATAGCAAACAAAAAATATATTTTGTCAGGGGGCCCCCAACAAAAAAAATCCTAAATTTTCGGGGCCAAAACCGCTTTAATTACTTGCCCGACCCCGTATGTAGATTTATTTTTTTAAAAGGTAAAGAAAACCCGGGCCCCCCGTCTAGGATTAAAAATTAAAGGACCCATTACATTTTAAAATTGGTTTTTAAATTACCCCAAACCCCCTAGACTGAAAAAGCCTTCCGGTAAATTTAAAACCCGACTTTTGCTTTTTTTTTGGCCCCCTGAGTTTTCGGGCCCCTTTTTTTCCAAGACTTAAACTTCAGGTAAATACCCCTTAAAAAATTATTTTTTCCCCCCATAAGGGCTTTGGGATAACGGTAAAAAATTTTTAACCCCCTTGGTCCCCCCGGTATTGGAATCAAAGTTTATTAATTTTATTAAAAAATAAAACCCTTAAAACTTAAAAGCCCCGTTTTTTATTGTTTTTGTCTGAAACTAAAACATTGGGGGGGGACTTGCCGTGTCCGGGAAAATCCTTGGCTCACTAAAAGTGTTAAATGGCCCCAAAAAAAATATGGGCCCGGGAGGCAAAACACTGGGTAAAGCCCAAAACTGCTTTCTATGTGAAAGTTCAGAAAATGGGGGCAGTCGATCAGGTCCTTTTTCTGTTAAAAGCTCCATTAAGTAAAAAAAACTTTGACAATGTAAAAAAAAGTTTTACAAAAAGGTCATTTGTAAAATCCCCCCAATTATTTATAAAAAAAAGGGGGCCAAAAATGCACCCTAAAAAAAAACCCTTTTCAAAGGATTTTTTAAAAAGAGTTTCGGTTTGAGTGTATTTAACCATGTAAATTTACATATTTTTCAAAAAGATTTTAAAAAAAACAGTTTTCAAAATACGAAAAAAGGCCCCGGGAAGCTGCGGGGGGGCCCCCTTTTCTTAAAAGGAGTTTTTGGACCTTTGAGTTTTTGCCTGTAGAGTTTTTTTTATCATTTTTTGTGTATTTTTTTTTTTTTCCCCATCCCACCTGTGGGGTTCTTATTACAAAAGCCTTGAGTATTTTTTGAGTTTCGAACCCCCTTGGGGGGAAATTTTTTGGGTTTTTTGGGAAAAAAGTTTAAAAAATTTTCTCCCCCCGCCTTTTCCGCTATGTTGCCTGTTTTTTTAATTTTGGTTATGGGAATGATAACCAAAAAAAAGACGTCATAATACTCCCCACGGGCCCACCGAAAAATAAAAACGGGGGAAAAAACCGCGGTGTGGAAAAGGGGTTTTTCAGAGCCCAAAAAAGTTTTAGGGGAATTTTGACAAATTGTTTTTTGTTTTGGGTTTTTTATTCTCAAAAAAAAAACCATTTTTTAAACAACCCTTAAAAAACCCCCTTTCCCCGGTCTAGGGGTATGACCCCAGGGATTACCCCCAATTAATTTTGATATTATTAAGCCTTGTTTTTTTTGTTTTTTTTAATTAATTTTTTGAAGCAGGGGGAAACATCCGCCTAAATTTTCCCAGAGGAAAGCAAAAAAAGGGGAAAAAATTGATTAGCAGGGGGGTCCTCGAAGCAAGGGGCCTTTTAAAAACACCTGTGTACAAAAACCCTTACAAAAAGGTTCGGCCCGATTCGTTATCCCCCCAAATGGGAACCTTAAAACCTAACTTACCCCATGAGTACTCCCCCCCCCCAAACCAAAAACCCAAATTTTCCATCAATTCGCACAAAAGCCATCAAAAAACTTAAACCAAAACACATTTTTTCCCATTTTTTTCTTTTAAAAAAAAATTATAAACACCGATATACAACTTCCGTTCAAATATCGGAAAACTCCACCCGAAAATTTTCTTGA
>CAMTDV010000445.1:0-16852 GCA_947069175.1 Scalesia atractyloides
CCGGTCAGGGAATAGATGAAATAAATAAAAAAAAAAAGGGTTTTTTTGTAAAAGAAAAAAAAAAAACCCTTGTTTGGAAGCCAAATCCGGGTTCATCCTTGGGAAACCCATACACATCCCGAATCTAATGAAATAGGAAATTTGAGACGGTTTTTTGTAAATACGAAATTTAAATTTTGAATAAATTCACCATTTCTTTCTTTTCCGATCGCCTGACAAAAGAAAGATCTTTTTGTTTCTTCCCAAAAATTTTCCCACTCTAGTGGACCTCTCATAGGATTTGAACCCAGATGGTTTTTGACCATCTTTCAAGAAAAAAGAACGAACGGATCTTTAATTTTCCCCCGAAATTCCTTTTGATTTCTTCCGGGAAACCCGAGATTAATTTATCTGCTTCTCACGTTCCGTGAATACCGGGGCTTTTTTCCGAGAAAAAGATGGGAAAAATTCTCAATATCATTTTATTGAATATTTACCCAAAAGAAAAAAAATCGGCCACAAAAAAACCCCCTTCTGGGGGCCTTTTTATACCAAAAACCCCTTACAACATGGGAAAATGGGAATTTGGGGGGCCAGAAAAATTTTGGGGAGGGGGGGACTAAGCTTGGCTAGGGGAACCCCGTATAAAGGGGGGAATTTTGAACCCTTAACCACCAGGGGGGGTAAGGGGGGGCCCCAATTGGTAAAAAAAAAACCAAAACCCCCCTTGGGGGTTTCCCCCCATTGGAAAAAAAGAAAAAAGGGAAAAAATTAAATATAATTTTTATCTTCGCCCGGAAAATAAAAAAATAAATTCTTTCTCCTTTACAAAAAAAAATAGGGGAAGCTTTCACGTTCCCAAAAAAAACCTTTTTTACAAATATTTAAAAAAAAATAAAAGCTTAAACAAAAAAAAAAAGCTAATAAAATGGGGGGAACGAAATTAACCCCGCATGGGGGTTCACAATCCCCGCCTGATCCACGCACCCCCCTCACAAAGATTCAACCATTTAAAATAAAAAAAATTCTTTTTATTTTTATAAAAAAAAAAAATAAATTAAAACAAAATTTCTTTTTTTCTATTTCGATTAATTTAAATTGAAAAAAAATTTAAAAATTAAAAAATAAAAGGAAATGATATGAAAACCCATAATATAAAGAATACAAATAAAAAACAAACAAATCGAACCAAAAAAAAAAAAGTATTTTTTTTTTAAAGTTAAAGAAAAATTAAGGCAAAAGTTAAAAAAAAAAAAGAAATTTTTTTAAAAAAAAAGCTTTTTCCTTTTTTATTAAAAAACCCCCCAAACAATCAAAAACCAAATCTTTTCCATTTTATTAATAAAATAATCAAAAAAAACATTTATCTAAAAAACCCCCCAAACCGCACTTAAAAAACCCAATTTTAAAAAAAACCCCCTTTCCCTTTTTTAAAATTGAAACCATTTTTAAACCATTACGATCCCCAAACATGAAAAGACCTATACACCCCCCAACCTAAAAAAATGTAAAACAGAGTTTTGAAAATACATATTGGAAAACAATCGGGGAAAAAAACCATCGGGTACATTTTAAAGTTTTTTTTCTTTCCGAATCTTTTCCAGGGAAGATAATTAATCGCAAGACCAAAGGAATTTCCATAAAAGGGGGTTTAAGAAACCTCTGACATTACTTGCAATAAAAATTTTTGTTGGGGCCCCAAAAAAGCAGTCGTTTAGAAAATTAAAAGAAAGAATCAAAAGATTCTGTTTAAAAACATTCGAATGATTAAAACCCTTTCCAATTAGTAAACTGGATTTATTGTCATAAACCCGCATTTTCCAACAAAATCGATCCATTTAAACCAGAAACAAGGGGCAAGTAAAAATAAATTTACTCCTAAAGAACCCTCTTTGAATCCCAGGTAAAAAATAAAACCTATGGAAAGGAAATAAATAGGGTTTCCCTTATTCCCCCATGAAATTTTTTTGGGTTAAATCAAAATTTTTCTAAAAAGGGTTAATTTAAAAGAATACGTTTGGGAAAAAAACAAAAAAATAAAATTAAAAAATTTGTAAAAAAAAAAAAAAAGGCTTGTGTTGGTTTTCACTTTATAGAATATTACTAAAAATTTTTTTTTTAGATGGAGAAATAAATTTAAAAAAAAAGTAAAAAAAGGTTTGCAAACAAAATTTTTTGAAACCATAAAAATAAGTCCCCTAAAGTAAGGGCGAATAAAGAACTTTCGATTCCTTTTTTTTATTGGTTTTCCGTTTCGAATGGAAAACCCCCCATTGCAGGTTGCCGGGGAATTGCCATCTTTTTTTTGTAAGGATTCATCAAAAAAGGTTTCCTTAGAAAAAGATTTATAAAAGCAATGATAAATAGAAGAAAAGAGCAAGAAAAGAATGAAATAAAAAACATAGTATTAAAAAAAATATCCCAAAAATTTTAGAAATCACTATCCTTTCCTTAGTTTTTTTTTTTTCTTAATTTAAATTTAATTTCGTTTGATTAGGGCCAAGTTCCTTAAAAAACCCCCTGCCTTTTTAAAATTTCCTGAACAGTTTCCCGTAGGGTGAGGCCTTTTTTAAGGAAATAGAGAATCGCGGGAAAAGTTTTTAAAAAATTTGATTTTTGATAGGGTAAAAAAAAATTTCCCAAAAACCCCCTTTTTTTCGGTTTTAAATTTAAAAATTTCAACGATTGAAGACGGCTATGGGGGTAGATGTAGTAAAAAAGAAACCCCCCCTAGAAGTTAAGAAGGGTTTTTTTTCCCCTAGGGGTTTGGAAAAAAAAAACGTTTTTTTTAAAATTTTTTTCCATAAAAAAATTTGAAAATTTTTTTACTCATAATCAAGTTTAAAAAAACCAAAATAATTTTAAAAAAAAATTTAAAATTTTTTTTTTTTTTTTAGGGGCTTTTAAACCCCCCCCCTTTTTTTTTTCCCTTTAAAAAATATTTTTGGTTCTTTATTTGGATCCCTTGGGGACAATTAAAAAGGGGGTTTCCTTTTTCTGGGATCCTTTATCTTGGTTTTTAAAAAATTTGGGTTTTGACTTTCCCTTTGGCGCTTCTTTAATCCTTTCAAAATGGTGCAACATAAACCCCCTTTTTGGGTTTCCTTAAAAAATATAAACCAGGGGTTTTATTCGTGCGCGAAAAATTGGAAACGAAAAAATTTTGGGGTTTCCCAAAAAAATTTTTTTAATTTAAAATTTGTCGGGAATTGGGTCCCTTTCGAAATTTCCCATATCGAAAATTTACTTAGAAGGGGGGGCCCCCCTTTTTGTTTTTGGGGGTTTTTAACCCCAGATCGTTGCCCCCAAAATTTTCCCCTATTTCTAATTTTGAGTCCTTTAAGAATATTTAATTTTTCAAAATCAAAAGGAAAGGTTCCCATAGAAATTAAAAAAAAAGAAAGTGGCCAAGAGCACCTTCCCTTTTATAAAATTTGGTGGATGTAAAAAATAAGTCCCCCAACCCGGGGTTTGTGTCCCTTAAAGGGGAAAGTTTTCTTTCTTCCCCATGTTTTTTAAAAGAAATTTTTTTCCCTAAATTTCCCCCTAATTTTTGGAAAGAAAAGGTTGAAAATTTTTGGGGGAAAAATGAATGTCATTGGTTCGTCCCGGGAAGAGACACAGTCAAATTTTTTTTTTTCTTAAAACAAAAAAATAAAAATCCAAAAAAAATTTTTTGGTAAAATTTTGCAAACCCCGGGTTTTTTTTTATAAAGGGCCCCCTTTTTTATAAATTCCCAAATTTAAAAAAAGTTAAACGAAATATCCAGAAATCAAAATTTAAAAAAAAAAAAAACTAACAAAATACAAGAAAAAATAAAATTTTTTTTTGATTGCCTTTAAGACCAAAAAAGTAGATGCCGTTAATTCCCCAAAAAAACCTCCACAATCCATAAAAAAAACTTACAAAAACTTTTTATTGAATTTGGTAAAGTTTTTTAAAATAAAAATTTGGTTTTCATAAAAAGATAAATTTTTGTTTTTTGAATGGTTTTTTAAATGATGTAAAAAAAATAATCTAAATAGTCGAAAAATAAAAAGAAATATAATTTTAAATTTTTTTAATTTAATTTTTTTTGGAAAAACAAATTCTTTTTCCCCAAAAATGGAAAAAGACTTTTTTACTGAAATAGGATAAAAATACATCCATGGTAACATTCTTTTTATATGTTTTTATATTTTGTTTTCCGGGTAATTCCTTCTACAGTTATGCCCCTCTTTTCTTTTCTGGATCAAAAAATTTTTTTTCCCCTTTTCATGTAATTTTAACCCATTTAGTTCGTTTTTGAAAAAAAAAATGATTTTGAAAAGAAATCTTTAAAATCAAAAAGAAAGGGAATAATTCTTCCCAATAAGATTGAACAGAAACCCTTGTTGAAAAAAAAAAATATTCGGTAAAAGGGGATAAGCTCTGGGAGGGGGAAGGTTCAAACCTCCCTGGGGGGCAAAAAACCCCTTCCTTACCGTTGTACCCCCATTTTATTTTTTTTGGACACTAAAACTAAAAAAAGAAAAATATTGGTATTAAGTGTTCGTAATTCAGTCCAACATCTATAGAAAATCTTTCCCTTTGAATTTTTTAAGATTTGTTGCAGAATTTTTACATGTGTATTCTTTTTCAACTAATTTTTGATCATTAATATAATTAATTAAAAAATTTTTATGAAAAATTTGTTTTTTTTTTTCCCCTTTGGAATTGGGGGGTTTTTTGTTGAGTGGAAAAAAGAGGTTTTTTTTCTACCTTCTTTCCCCATTTTCCTTTCAATAACTCAAAACAAAATCTTATATCGACAAAAAAAAATTCTGTTATGCTTAAAAAATTTTTTGTTTGATCGTTTAATTTTGCCCCTTTTCCGAGTAGTCTTTTTTGCCAAATTGCCCGAAAAAACCCATGCTTTTTTGAACCCAAAGTAGGTTATGCCAGTCATACCCCCTTTTTTTTTCAGCCTTTTTTTGGCAACGCTGTAAATTTTTTTTATAAAACTTTAATAGATTAAAAATTCTTTTTTTTTTTCGTAAAAATGAAAAAAATCGAGGGAAGATCAAATAAGTCTACAGTATGAACCTTAAAATTTAAAAATTAAAAAATTCGGGTAGCCGCAAAAACCGGTTCCCCCATTTCCCGTTTTAATCTTTTTTCTCCTTTTTTTCGGCGAAAAAACCTTTTGCTTGGGTCATTACAATATTAATTGTCGTAAAAGTGTTGTGGTTCAAAGACTTTTTTAAAAAATTTCAACCAATTTTAATTTCTAAAAAATTCTTTTCTTTTCTTAAAATTTTTTCTTGGTGTCAAAAATAGGATTGTGATATAAAAAAGGGGTCTTTAAACTTTTCTTTTCTCTTTTTTTTTTAAAAAATGATTTGGGGAGTTGGTTGCTTACTCTCCAAAAATTTTCTTTAAAAAGTATAATATTCTTTGTTTCTTTTTCCTTCTCTTTGGTTCTTCCAATGATCCGGACGAATCCTGGACGTGAAAAATAAAAAAAAATTTTGTTTTTTTTCTTAAATTTTCAAACTTAATTTTTTTTACTTTCCCCACATTTTAAATAGGAAAAAAATAAACAGGTTTTTCTAAAATTGAAAAAAAAAATAGAAATTTCAACCGGAAACGGAAAAAGAGAGGGATTCGAACCCCGGTACGAAAAAATGCAAACGGGTTAGAAATCCCCCCTTTTGTATCACCATTCTCCCAATTGAAAAGGTATTATTGTTACTTACACCCAAAAAGGTTTTAAAAAAAGTTTTTTCCTTCTTTTTTCGTTATTATAGAATTGCAATTCCTTAATGCCCAAAGATCCAAAAAAAAAAAAAGAAATAAAGAAGACCTTCTTGGCTTTTTTTTGTCGAAGCGCCTTTTGGCCCGGGCCCGGTCAATACCCACCGGGGCTTTTTTTTTCCAAAAAATTAAAATTTCTTTTTTTTTTAAAAAGGGAAAATCAAATAGCCAAATTTTTTTCTTTTAACAATTTCCGTTTTGGGGTTTCCCCTAATTATCTTTTTGTTTTTGGAAATTGGAAAATTTTTGATTCAAAAGAAATTAAGTATGACAAATTTTTTTTTTCTTTGTCATTAGGCAAAAAAAAATTTTGATTCAATTCCAAAAAAATTAAAAAGTTTCGTCAAGTAGTTAATGGTTCCCATTGTCATAATTTGGTTTTTTTGAGTAAAATTCCTTTTTTTTTTAAAAAAATTTTAAAATTAAAGGAGGGGAAACTTTTTGGATTGTGTTTTTGAAACTTACAAAACTCGGGGAAAAGACAAAGACAATAAAAAAAAGGGGAAAAAAATGGTTTTTTTTTTTAATTTTTTTAAAAGAAAAAAAAAATTTAAAAAAGATGCAAGTACAATAAATAAAATTGTAATAAACCCAAAAAAAAGGGGAAAATTTTTATCCCTTTTTTGTAGTTTTGGGGGTTGGCTAGTCGTTCTGCAACGCATTTTTGATTTGAATTGAAATCTTTTCAAATCAAAAAATTTTCTTTTTCAAATTTTCCTTTGGATTTAGTGGAGAATTTTTTCATAAAGTAAAACAATTATTTTTAGTTCTTTCGAAATAAATAATTATCAAACGAGCAAAATTTGGGCCCTACCAATTACATATGGGATTAAATAACCACATTGGATAGAAGCTAATTTGAAATAGAAGTAAATAGAAACAACTTTTTAGAACAATTTTCAACATTATAACACTAATTAAGAGTAGGTAAGTAAAAATAAAATTTCTTACTTACCATACTCTGGGATCCTAGAAGACCGCCGATGATAGCCCGGATTTTATTTTTTAAAAGTTAAAAAAAAAAATCTTTTCTTTATTTCTTCAAATTTGATTTGAAAGAATTCAAATCAAGTTTCATTTAAAGGGAATTAATTATTTTGACTGACTGTTTTTACGTAAATTATGAGAAAACATAGGAACAAAATGAAAGTGCAGTAGAATAAAGCAAGAATATTTCTTTCCCTAATCTCTCTTTTTTTTTTCACAATAACCGGGATTTAAACCCCTAAGATGATAAATCTTTCACCTTCAATTCAATGAATGCATTTTCCCACGATGATCTTTTTTCGGGATCAAAACTGAATAACAATATCTGAGGGTTTAAATTAATTCGTCCGAGAATTTAAAAGTATAAAAAAACGAACTCTTTTATCCCTACCAAACCAATCTTGGGGTTTCCCCCCCCAAAAGTTCTTTACTTTCTGTACCTTCTTTTCTTTCTTTCTTTCTATAACCTACCTTGGTCCTTCCTAAGAACCATCAAACGAAAACGAAATCTAACCCCCGCCCCCACAAAACCCCCAACAAACAATACAAACAAGGGAAAAAAAAAGAGGAATTAGGTTCTAACTTTTAATGATCTAAAAAATTTTCTTTGGAAGAAAAGAAGTATGGGGAAAAATGAGTCCAAAAAGAAAAAAAGGGGAATATTCTACAACTTTACATTTTAGTTATTTTCATTTTAAGTTTAGGGTTTGTTTTTTCTTTGACAGAATCCCGGAAAAAAAAAAAAAGGGGGAAAACCCCTTCGGAATTCTTATCTCTCGTCCCCTCTTTCCCCATTTCACAAAATGGAAAGGCGAATTGATGTACTTATTGGGGCCCGTCGGGCTGCGGGCTCGAACCCGAACGGCCGCCTTACAGGGCGGGGGCCTTGCCTATTGAACTACAATTCCCCCGGGAAATAAGAAGAGCAGAAAAATTTTTGGGGTTCCTTTTTTATTCTCTCGTTAGGATTTATTAAAACAAGAAGTGTTTTACGAGATTGACAAAATTTTTTGGGCCAGCTGGTTTTAACCAGCGTAACAAAGGCAAAAATTTACAGCCGTCCCCCCCTTTTAAAACCCCCGGGCTCGACCCAACGCCTAAAAATTTTTGACGCCCAAAATTTTCCCAGGCGTTTTTCAATACATATCCTTTATCTAAAATACAAAGTCCCCTGAGTAGCTGAAAAGGACTTTACAAAATAATCTTGATAGAAAATCCCCCCCCCCACGTCTTGAGTTTTTTTAAAACCCCCGAGGGGCTTGAAACCCCCCCCGTTTTCCCCCCTAAAAAAAGGTCGTAACCGCGGACCAGGGGGGCCACGGCCCCTTGATTCAAAAGAAACGAAAATAATAGGTCCCGGCCACCCCAATAAAAAGCCTAGAAAACAAAGGTAATAAGAAGAATACCCCTAAATTTAAAGGCCTGGCCCCCTTAACTTCTTAATTAAAATAAACCGGGCGAGAGCCGGCCCCCCTTGGGGAGAACCAAAAAAAAAATCGTTAAATTTGGAGGTTAAAGGAAACAAACTTTTTCCTTTTACAAAAAAACGAAAACTTGTTTCATTGGTTTTTTACGTTTACTTTTCTCATTTCCAAAAGGGCTGGATCCAAAATCCTTTTACTTCAAGGGTGCTTTTTTTACCAAAATAGGATTTGACCACTTCAATTATATGCGCCCTACGTCATACTGTCAATTGGACGACAGGACAGGAGGGCAATAAAAGAAAGAGAGAAGACGGAAATATAGATTAGGATATCCCGCGTTAACGTTAAGTTAATAAATACAACATTCATATAGTTTTATGGTATTCAATATTCAAGTAGATTAGATTTCAATACCGTTATACATTATAATATAAGAAACTGAATAATAAACTGAATCAATTTTGATATTCTAAAAAAAAAAAAATCCCAAAGCAGAGTAAGCCTAAATGGTAGAAATTCTGTTTCTAGGACTGTTTTATCAATTCCGCTCCGGTTGCATTCTTAAAATAAGTTCAGTATCCATTTTCAATTTCACCTATCTCATAGATTCCAGTCAAAGATTCATAGAATCGAAATTCCATCATTGCTAGACCATAGTGATTTTCTTTGATGGATAATGAGCCAGCCAAAATGGTATTTCTTTTTTTTTTAGAATTCGATATGGATGAATATAATACAATTTCTAAATAATACCGGGATAGACGCAATGTCCACAATACCTGGATTTAATCAGATACAGTTTGAAGGATTTTGTAGGTTCATTGATCGGGGTTTTGGCAGAAGAGCTTTCTAAGTTTCCAAAAATTGAAGATACAAATCAAGAAATTGACTTTGAATTCTTTTTGGAAAGATATCAATTGGTAGAACCCCCTGATAAAGGAAAGAGATGCTGTGTATGAATCACTCACATATTCTTCTGAATTATATGTATCCGCGAGACTCATTGGAAAAACGATAGGCGTAGGTATATCCAAGAACAAACAATTTTGATAGGAAAGATCCCTATAATGACTTCTCTGGAGCTTTTATAGTAAATGGAATCTATAGAATTGTGATCAATCAAATATTGCAAAGTCCCGGTATTTATTACCAGTCAGAATTAAACGATAACGGAATTTCGGTCTATACCGGCACCATAATATCAATTGGGGAGGAAGATTAGAATTAGAAATTGATAGAAAAGCAAGGATATGGGTTCGTGTGAGTAGGCAACAAAAACTATCTATTCTAGTTCTATTATCAGCAATGGGGTTGAATATAAGAGAAATTCAGAGAATGTTTGCTATCCTGAACTATTTTTGTCTTTTCTGAATGATAAAAAAAAAATAGGGTCAAAAGAAAATGCTATTTTGGAATTTTATCAACAATTTGCTTGTGAGCAGGGAGATCCGGTATTTCTGAATCCTTATCTAAGGATTTACAAAAAAAATTCTTTCAACAAAGATGTGAATTGGAGAGGGATTGGTCGACGAAATATGAATCGAGACTAAACCTTGATAATACCCAGAACAATACATTTTTGTTACCGCGAGATATATTGGCAGCCGCGGATCGTTGATTCGAATAAAATTTGGAATGGGTACACTTGACGATATGAATCATTTGCAAAATAAACGTATTCGTTCTGTAGCAGATCTTTTACAAGAGCAATTTGGATTGGCCTTGGTTCGTTAGAAAATATGGCTCGAGGAAACATATATGCAGCACTTAAGCATAACTGGACACCAACTCCTCAAAACTTGGTAAATTCAACTCCATTAACAGATACTTATAAAGTTTTTTCCGTTTACACCCATTATCTCAAGTTTTGGATCGAACTAATCCATTGACACAAATAGTTCATGGGAGAAAATTGAGTTATTTGGGCCCGGGGGTTGACTGCGCGAACTGCTACTTTTCCATACGAGATATTCATCCTAGTCACTATGGGCGTATTGCCCAATTGACACATCTGAAGGAATAAATGTTGGACTTATTGGATCCTTAGCAATTCATGCGAGGATTGGCCGTTGGGGGTCTCTAGAAAGTCCGTTTTAATCAAATTTCTGAGAGATCAAAAGGGTCACAGAAAGCTTTATTTATCACCGGGGAGAGATGAATACATATGGTAGCGCAGGAAAATTCTTTGGCCTTGAATCAGGGTATTCAGAAGAACAGTTGTTCCAGCTCGGTATCGTCAAGAATTCCTGACTATTGCATGGGAACAGGTCACTTCGAAGTATTTTTGCCTTCCAATATTTTTCTATTGGAGCTTCCCTCATTCCTTTTATCGAGCATAATGATGCGAATCGGCTTTAATGAGTTCTAATATGCAACGTCAAGCATCCCTCTTTCTCATCCGAGAAGTGCATTGTTGGAACTGGATTGGAAGGCCAAGCGGCTCTAGATTCAGGGCTCTTGCTATAGCCGAACACGAAGGAAAATTTTTTATACCGATACTGACAAGATCCTTTTATCAGGTAATGGGATACTCTAAGGATTTCCATTAGTTATGTATCAACGTTCCAACAAAAATACTTGTATGCATCAAAAACCCCAGGTTCGGCGGGGTAAATGCATTAAAAAGGGACAAATTTTAGCGTATGTGCGGCTACATTGGTGGCGAACTCGCTTTGGGGAAAAACGTTATTAGTAGCTTATATCCATGGGAAGGTTACAATTTTGAAGATGCAGTACTCATTACGAGCGCTTAGTATATGAAGATATTTATACTTCTTTTTCACATACGTAAATATGAAATTCAGATTAACCAAGGGCCCCGAAAGGGTCACTAATGAAATACCCGCATTTAGAAGTCCATTTACTCCGAAATTTAGAACAAAAATGAATTTAATGCTGTATCTTGGGTGAAACAGTATATTTAGTAGGTAAATTAACGCCCCCAAATGTGAAAGAATCATCGAGCCCCGAAGATAGACTGTTACAACCTACTTGGCATGCGGGTATATACTTCAAAAGAAACTTGTCTAAAACTACCTATAGGCGTAGGGGTGGGGTTATTGATGTGAGATGGGTCCAGAGTTCTAAGACAATGAGACAGAGAAACAGAAAGTATTCGTGTATATATTTTACAGAAACGTGAAATAAAAGTAGGTGATAAAGTAGCTGGAAGACATGGAAATAAGGGTATCATTTCAAAAATTTTACCTAGACAAGATATGCCTTATTGCAAGATGGAAGACCTGTTGATATGGTCTTCAATCCATTAGGAGTACCTTCGCGAATGAATGTAGGACAAATATTTGAATCTTCGCTCGGTTAGCGGGGGATTTGCTAGACAGACATTATCGAATAGCGCCTTTTGATGAGAGATATGAACAAGAAGCTTCGAAAAACTGGTGTTTTCTGAGTTAAAATGAAGCCAGTAAGCAAACAGCGAATCCATGGATATTTGAACCCGAGTCTCCAGGAAAAAGCAGAATATTGATGAAGAACGGGGGATCCTTTTGAACAACCTGTATAATAGGAAAGCCTTATATCTTGAAATTAATTCATCAAGTTGATGATAAAATCCATGGGCGTTCCAGCGGGCGTTATTCACGTCTTACACAACAACCCCTTAAAGGAAGGGCCAAAAAAGGGGGGCAGCGGTAGAGAAATGGAGGTTTGGGCTTTAGAAGGGTTTGGGCGTTGCTATATTTTACAAGAAATGCTTACTTATAAATCTGATCATATTAGAGCTCGCCAGGAAGTACTTGGTACTATAAATCTTTGGAGGAAGAATACCGACTCCTGAGGATGCTCCAGAATCTTTTTCGGTTGTTCGTTTCGAGAACTACGATCTTTAGCTCTGGAACTGAATCATTTTCTTGTATCTGAGAAGACTTTCCAGCTTAATAGGAAGGAAGCTTAATCGATAGGAAGGAAGCTTAATCGAAATGAAGCAGAAGTTTTCTTCTATGATCGATCGATATACACATCAACAACTCCGAATTGGATTAGTTTCTCCTCAACAAATAAGTACTTGGTCCAAAAAAATTCCTACCTAATGGCGAGATTGTTGGAGAGGTGACAAAACCTTATACCTTTCATTACAAAACCAATAAACCAGAAAAAGATGGATTATTTTGTGAAAGAATTTTTGGGCCTATAAAAAGTGGAATTTGTGCTTGTGGAAATTATCGAGTAATCGGAAATGAAAAGGAAGACCCGCAATTTTGTGAACATGCGGAGTCGAGTTTGTTGATTCTCGGATACGAAGATATCAAATGGGCTACATCAAACTCGCATACCCCGTAATGCATGTGTGGTATTTGAAACGTCTTCCTAGTTATATTGTGAATCTTTTAGATAAACCTCTTAACGAATTAGAAGACCTAGTATACTGCGGTGTGTGATTTGATCGAAATTCTGATTTTACAGATTCGAAATGAGAAAACTGTCATCCCATTTAATCCAATCGGGATGCCCTTACCTGACATGTTTCTTGGTAGGAGTAACATGAAGCTCAGAATTAGGGATTATTCAAGACGCTCCCCAAAAAGGAATTGATCTATGGTCGATTTCATAAGAATTTATAGTTTATACCTCGTAAAAAAAACTTTTTCTTTTGTAGAATTAAGCAGTTCCTTTTTTTAGAAAAAAAAATTATGTTCAAGTAAGCAAATGAAAAGATGTCATGGTTACAAGAGTCTATCTATCGCATATAGACTTTAATCGTGGCCTAACCGTCGAGGTGAAGTCGGGACCTAAAAGATCGAATGGAACAGTACATAGACAAGTAAATTCCTTATGAATTCCAAGGTATCTCTCTTTAATTAAGAATTACGGGATTCATCATTCGAGAGGAAGTAGACTACTCAAGAATTTTACATTTCATTTATGTCATAATTGAATAAAAGATTCAATAAATCTAAATAAAAATAATAAGGAAGACAGAATCAATGAAGTTTTGCTTGATTTTCACTGAAAACTTGAGTAAGGAGTAGATCTTTTTGGAGTTTTCTAGAATCTGAAAGCGAGAACTCCTTTCTTTTTCTTTTTTTCTTTATTTGACCTACTTTAGCCGGATGAAAAGAAACTTTCACGTCCGATTTTTAGGGGGGGGGTATCCTATCCCAATTTTTATTTTGCTAGGCCCATAGATAAAAAACCCACTTTTTTACGATTACGGGGTTTATTGGAATATGAAATTCAACCCTGGAAATACAGGATCCAATTTTTTTTACTACCCGGAGCTTCGATACATTTCGAAATCGAGAGATGTCTACCGGAGGAGGTTTCTATCAGACAACAATTAGCCAATCTAGATTTACGAATGATTATAGATTATTCATTGGTAGAATGGAAAGAATTGGAGGAAGAGGAATCCACAGGGAATGAATGGGAAGATCGAAAAGTTGGAAGAAGAAAAGATTTTTGTTGCTTAGACGCATGGAATTGGCTAAGCATTTTATTCGAACAAATATAGAACCAAAATGGATGGTTTTGTGTCTATTACCAGTTCTTCCTCCTGAGTTGAGACCAATCTATCATATAGATGAGGATAAACTAGTGACCTCGGATATTAATGAAATCTATAGAAGAATTATCTATCGGAATAATACTCTTACAGATCTATTAACAACAAGTATAGCTACACCAGAAGAATTAATAATATCTCAGGAAAAATTGCTAACAAGAAGCCGTGGATAATGCACTTCTTGATAATGGAACATCTGCGGACAACCAATGAGGGATGATCATAATAGAATTTACAAGTCGCTTTCAGATGTAATTGAAGGCAAAGAAGGAAGAGTTCGCGAGACTCTGCTTGGTAAACGAGTCGATTATTCAGGGCGGTCAGTGATTGTCGTGGGCCCTTCACTTTCATTACATCGATGTGGATTGCCTCGCGAAATTGCAATAGAACTTTTCCAGGCATTTGTAATTCGTGACCTAATTAGAAAACATCTTGCTTCGAACATAGGAGTTGCTAAGAGTCAAATTCGGAAAAAAAAAACCTATTGTATGGGAAATACTTCAAGAAATTCTGGATGACCATCCTGTATTGCTAGAATAGAGCGCCTACTCTGCATAGATTAGGCATACAGGCATTCCTCCCCGTTTTAGTGGAAGGGCGTGCTATTTGTTTACATCCATTATTTGTAAGGGCTTCAATGCAGATTTTGACGGGGATCAAATGGCTGTTCATGTGCCTTTATCTTTAGAGGCTCAAGCAGAGGCACGTTTACTTATGTTTTCTCATATGAATCTTTTGTCTCCAACTATTGGAGATCCCATTTCTGCACCAACTCAAGATATGCTTAGTGGACTCTATGTCTTAACGAGTGGAAATCGTCGGGTATTTGTGTAAATAGTATAATCCATGTAATCGTAGAAACTATCAAAATGAAGATAATAACTATAAGTATAACAAAAAAAAAAGAACCCTTTTTTTGTAATGCCTATGATGCAATTGGAGCTTATCGGCAAAAACGAATCAATTTAGGTAGTCCTTGTGGCTGCGGTGGCGACTAGATCAACGTGTTTATTGCTGCAAGAGAAGCTCCTATCGAAATTCACTATGAATCTTTGGGACCTATTATGAGATTTATGGACACTATCTAATAGTAAGAAGTATAAAAAAAGAAATTCTTTATATATATATTCGAACCACTCTTGGTCATATTTCTCTTTATCGAGAAATAGAAGAAGCCATACAGGGGTTTTGGCAGGGCTGTTATAATTCTATGCTACCAGCGCGAATTCGAGTCTCACCGGGTTAACTAGGACTAGAAATGCGGAATTTCTACGTGAATCAAGATCTAGAAAAGGAAGTTTTCCAATCACACTGACTCAAACCCATTGTCAAATTCTACTCAGCGCAACGCAATATGGAGGTACTGATGGCAGAACGGCCCACTCAGGTCTTTCACAATAAAGTGATAGACGGAACTGCCATGAAACGACTTATTAGTCGATTTATTGATCACTATGGAATAGGATATACATCACATATCCTGGATCAAGTAAAGACTCTGGTTTCCGACAAGCTACCGCCGCATCCATTTCATTAGGAATTGATGATCTTTTAAACAATACCTTCTAAAAGATGGCTCGTTCAAGACGCTGAACAACAAAGTGTTATTTTGGAAAAACACCATCATTATGGGAATGTACACGCGGTAGAAAAATTACGTCAATCGATCGAGATATGGTATGCCACAAGTGAATATTTGCGACAAGAAAATGACTCCCAATTTTCGGATGACCGATCCTTTTAATCCAGTCCATATAATGTCTTTTTCGAGGAGCCAGAGGAAATGCGTCTCAGGTACATCAATTAGTAGGTATGAGAGGATTAATGTCGGAATCCCCAAGGACAAATGATTGATTTACCCATTCAAAGCAATTTACGCGAAGGACTCTCTTTAACAGAATATATTATTTCTTGCTACGGAGCCCGTAAAGGAGTTGTGGATACCGCTATCCGAACATCAGATGCAGGATATCTCACGCGCAGACTTGTTGAAAGTATGCAACACATTGTTGTACGTCGAACAGATTGTGGCACCTGTTCGCGGTATTTCTGTAAGTCCTCGAAATGGAATGATGGCGGACAGGATTTTTATCCAAACATTAATTGGCCGTGTATTAGCAGATGATATATAATATAGGTTCGCGATGTCATTGCTACTAGAAATCAAGATATTGGGTTGGACTTGTCAATAGATTCATAACTTTTAGAGCACAACCAATCTCTATTCGAACCCCCTTTACTTGTAGGAGTACATCTTGGATTTGTCAATTATGTTATGGCCGGAGTCCAGCTCATGACGACCTGGTCGAATTGGGAGAAGCTGTAGGTATTATTGCAGGTCAATCTATTGAGAACCGGGTACTCAATTAACATTAAGAACTTTTCATACTGGCGGAGTATTCACAGGGGGTACTGCAGAACATGTGCGAGCCCCTTTTAATGGAAAAATAAAATTCAATGAGGATTTGGTTCATCCGACACGTACACGTCATGGACATCCCTGCTTTTATATGTTCTAGAGACTTGTATGTAACTATTGAGAGTGAAGATATTATACACAATGTGTGTATTCCGCCCAAAAGTTTTTTTTTAGTCAAAACGATCAATATTTGAATCAGAACAAGTCATTGCTGAGATTCGCGCGAGAACATCCACTTTTTAATTTGAAAGAGAAGGTTCGAAAACATATTTATTCTGACTCAGAGGGGCGAAATGCACTGGAATACCGATGTGTACCATGCACCTGAATTTACATATGGTAATATTCATCTCTTACCAAAAACAAGTCATTTATGGATATTATTAGGGGAGCCCTGGAGATCTAGTCTAGGCCCCTGTTCGATCCACAAGGATCAAGATCAAATGAACGCTTATTCTCTTTCTGTTAAGCGAAGATATATTTCTAACCCCTCATAACTAATAATCAAGTGAGACACAAATTTTTAGTTCGTATTTTTTCTGGTAAAAATCAAAAAGGGAATAATCCTATTATTCAAAACTTAATCAATACATGTACTGGTCTTTAATCCAATTCCCATCTCGACAATTTCTATTTAGGGAAAAGGGGCGAAGAAAAGAATCTTCAAAACCCACCACCATTTAAAACGAGAACCAACTAATACCTTTTTCAGGTATCTCAATTAAATCCCCAAAAAATTCTCCTAG